>JAQGAV010000248.1:0-39326 GCA_034691345.1 Phasmarhabditis papillosa
TTTCGGGTTTCCGTAACCAAAGTCATGTTTGACAAACGATGCATAACATTCTACCAACTGATTGAATTGTAAAATTTTTTTAGAAAGAAAGATTTCGTAAATTTTTTAATTGAAGTCACGAGACTGTAGAAGAAACCAGAATTGCATATCAATGAAAAATGTTGTTTCCAAAGATTGCAACATTTAAAACCAGACTCACTCACCCCAAAGAAGCCTTCATTTACATGTTTCGAGGTGTTGTGTATAATTCTTTTTTGTCGGTCAAGGCGGATGTTATTGTTATTGCGGTCTAGCGAAATGCCTGAAACGATCATAGATTTAATCCGTTTCCTAGTGAGCACAGATTAATATTAAATATAGCAGTTTGTTTTTGAGCCATATTTCAGTTCGATACCTTTTTGGTTATTGAGTAATTCACGTGATGTTAATAATAATAGTAGTTTTGCATGACGCAAGTAAATACAGTGTTCTTTCATTTAAGAGTAAGGCTTATCATATCGTTTTTCGAAAAATGATTCAAAGTTGTTCAACATTATGTAGCGCAACACCTTATTAAAAAATTAAATATGAGTTAATATCAAAACTTATTCAGAAGTTATGCAGACGTCTACAGAATTGATACATAATAACAAATAACTTCTGATTTCGGTATAAAAACTCAATAATAAAAACAGTTTTAAAGTAACATTTCTAAGTATTTTTTTTCAATAAACGATGTTGTGATATTACTAACATGCCTCCCTTATACGAGCAAAGTGCACATAAAAAAACACATTATGACTAACTTTTTCTTGCATTTTTATTGGTCAGCGAAGAAATCGAAGAACTTCTCTGTCGTCTTTCTTTGTACATTTTGGAATAAGTGAAATAGGTGGACAATTGCCCTAGGCAACCAAAATGGACGGAGGCGGAGCCACAGAGTGACCCATGCACAGGGGAGGAGTTCGTGACGTCACTGGTAGCACTTTTGGAAGTATAGGTTCCTGAATCAGTAGTCCGGTACTGATTCTTTGCTCCTGGCAAGCCGACTTCTTTCAGATTATTAGCCGACAAATATAAGTAGCGTAATGTGGAAAAATGGGCGTGGCCTCCACTTGGACGGCAATTCATTACGATCTAGCGATTTCATTTAATATATAAAAACAATAGGATGGAAGTGCTCTTTTTGAAAGGGAGGAGCTTTTACGGTGACAAGAGATCTCATCAGAACCCGACAACAGCAATTATCGCTATAGGGACTATTGTGGTGGACTATACCCCTGTTAAGAAGTAAAGCGCTTCGATTTTGGAAGAGCAAATGTTGTAATCATTAAATTGGAGAATATCTTTCAGGTTTTCGAATGGTTCACCATTATCTAAGGTAATATACAAAACTAAATTTGTCTGACATCTACTGCATTTGATTTGTTTTTCCGAAGTTAGCCCTATCACTTCAGAGAAGATACTCTTCAGGCGGTGCTTTACTACCGAGCTCAGGTGAGACACTAAAGAGATAACTGAAATTATATTTTATTTAGTGCTTAATGTGAGATAACAAATGTTAAATATATTTATGGTTCAAATTTCATAGGTTTAGACGTTAGAGCTGTTTGTATATATCCTCGTATGCAATTCAATTTCTCGCAAACCACAATTATTCCGCCGCGAGGTAATTACAACTGTTTCTCTAAATAAATTATAAATGAAATTAGCAGGTAGAAAACGTAGTCAAACTTTTACTTAAACTATATTGTGGCCTCATTATTTGCTTCAGATCAAATAGGTACTATCTTCTACGAATACACCAATGTCGTAATGTGTCATATAGTATTCTTCTTACTATGGTTAGATAACAACAAATTAAGACAGTTTATCTATTTAGTGTTTATTAACCAAAAAGTTGAAACTGCTAAATGGATTCTATCAACCGTCTGAATGTAAATGGTACTTCCAATAGCTTAGAAGCACAGCAAATTTAGGAGATCTACTATATTTGAAGGAACAGAAACTTGGATATCATATCCAATATTTCAAATACAAACAGTTAAGAGAAAATTGTTAAGAAAATAATGGTGTTCTTCTATGGACCATAACAAAAATAAGACTGTAGTGCGCGGTGTTGTGTGAGATTTGGAAAATCGCTCCTTCTGTTGCAAAATTAGAAAACCATTATATGGTTTGAAGCGCAATTTTTTGTTTTTTGTCATAAAAATATTATTGTATTAGTTGTATTTTGTATCATATCCAAAAAAGACAAATACGCAATTGCGGAAGCCTACGTATACCACAGCGCTCTGTGGTCTTTTGTTTGTTAGGGACTATACACAAATAATGACCTGCAAAGAGTTGACATATATCAAATCCATTACAACTTTAGGTCTATTGCGTTATCAATTACTCACCGTTGTATGATTAATAGAGTCCGAAAGCGAATTTGTATTTAGGAGCTCTAATCATAATATCTACTTATTATATTGCAAACATAACTATCTTCTAATTGTGAATATGATAAAGTTTTTTTTCAAATAGAATATTAATAGTCGAATATGCAGTTGAATACTGAGTATAAACCCGTATTTAATAATTGAAGAATTTTAGTCGAATATGTAGAGAACTGAAAGTAAATGTTTTTTCAGTATTTAATAGTTAACCAACTTAGCGTTTACTAGTTTTTGCTTTCGAAGGTAACCTACAAACTTTTCTTCTGAAGATATATTTCTAGCAGGGTTAAACTCTAAGTTCGTAAACGTTCTGGTTTAAATCTCTTAAACCAGAACAACAGCATAGTGTGAATATTTTTATTCCAGATCAATAGCAATTTCAGTAACTTATTTCCGAGCTCTCTTAATGAATGGAAGTCGGATATTGTCTATTCCATAGATATGTACCAAGCACTTCATACAATTAATCATTATAGGGTCCCCCTATATGCAATACTGGCAGAAAGAAAAGTTTCACATTGTTATTACAATGTTTGCCTACTATTTTCGAATCTTTATTTTATTATTCCCGACTGGCTTCTCTGATTATTTAAAATTGTTTAATGTCTGTCGTCAGCTGATGCACAATGACCTCAACTGAGAACATATTACACTCAAAATGGCCACCTAGCATTTTAATTAGAGCTACCTATACACAATTACTGTTTCTATTAACGTTAGTAGATTGATATGAAAAAATCTCTTGAAACTATATAGTATGTATTATTTTGTAACATTGTTGATTGTGTAGCAATGGCTCATTAAATGAAATAGAGAATAAACAATAAGAGATGTTCTGAAACATACTCTTTAAGCTGAGAGGATTTGAGACGCTCTGTTTAGGTATTTCTCAGTAATACCCAACTACATTACTAATTAGCCCACAATTTGAAATAGTTTTAACAAAAGTCTTCAACAATGATTAATACCTACATATTGTTCAAGCTATATACTAACAAACAGTAATATATTTTTCTTACTTCGAATGAAACGTTCTCTCGGATTAAATTATGGTCGATATTTTAAAAAGTTTAATAGTTTGGCGCATATTCCCTACTTGAACTATTTAGATATACTTTTGATATACTACTTTTATAGATATTTTTAAAAGGTAAACTCCCTTTGAACAGACGGATGCTATTGTGTTATGAGTTGGGCGCAGTGGTGACAACTGTCAGGGATACAACTTATTGATCTAGCGGACATATAAGTATCCAGTACTCTCCTATTAGTATTGTTATATTTACAAAGAGTTTTTTCATATTGTAATTTTATATTTGTAGTTTATCATTTATAAGTATTGGATTATTTGGGTTGACTGTACAACATATTTTATGGTCCTTGGTAGAAACAAGAACGGTTTTATAAGTTTAACTTTATATCTATTAATTTTTTACACTGCATACTAGCTGATGATCACTTTGATCTATTGTACCGACTTTACTGAAAACAGAACTATTGTGATCCGAAATATTTACAAAACCATTAAATCAAATTCAGCAACAGTTGATATTGTTCGTGCATGGTTAAACTTTTTCGTTTACAATTTATTGTTGTTCTAAACAGCATTTTGTAGTAATGCTAGTTTATTTGTTGAATAGGAGTTTCTGAAAATTATATTATATTTATTATTATGCAAGCAATATTTTTTGATAAATATTATTGTTAGATCATTTTTTGAATTGCTCTTCTATCTTATAGAACTTTCTATATTTCTAGTATCATGATGAGCTCTCGTCGCTCATCTCTGAATCCAGAAGATGCAGACGACTCTGATTCCTCTGACTCGTCGCTGTCTCCAGTTAGAATACCCCGACGGTCTGCAACTGTATCGCCCAGCACAAGAAACTCTCTAAAACGAAGACCTACCAGGTTAGTAACAGTAGGTACTTGTAGGCGGTGGAATTTCCAACCAGCCGGGGCCAAACCGACTTTATGGGAAAACGACCAGGGTTGCTAATTTGAGAAACGCGCCAGACATTTTTCATCCCTGGGCACTTGTGAGTAAACCCTTTTGTGGGCAAAGTCTTAGTAATTGAAACAGCAATAATCATTTAAACCAAATGCTACACTATGATTTATTAGAGTTTTCGAAGAGATTTCGGTAATGGGAAGGTGTTTTCAGTAGGGAGAGTATATATATCAGCCGGTTTAAGTCGCAACAGTGTTTTAAAAATAAGTATATTTATTATATTTTTAGAAGGAAATCAGACTTCAACCTACACGTGGACAACGAATATGAGCCCGAAAGGACTAGAAAACGCAGTATGAGGGTTAGTTCATTAAAGGCATATAATAATCAACATTGATATTCTAAAATTGTCAAAATTTAAATTAAAACTGTTGCAAATAGTTAAATTTTTTCAGGCAAGTCAAGAACGTTCTTCTTCTCGGAGTAGCCGACTACGGAAAACAAATAGCGAACCAAATGTCGAGGGTGCAGGTGAAGTAGGTTTTCAAAACATAAACAAAATCGTGTTCTTAATGCTGCATAGCTGAAGTTGTTCAGTTTCAGCCATCTTTAAGGCGTTGTTATCAATGGTGACTATTATTTTACAGTTGGTTTTAGATTAATCTGGAGGCGCTTCGATTGCTATTGAATCAACTGCCGAAGCTTACGAATGGTCACCGGGTTAGTATTCGCCCCCTTAAGTAATGAAAAACCAACATATCAACAATTACAAAAACCGTTCACAGCCTGTTTTCGAGCTCTTTTATGCAAAGACCTTAATAGTAAATGTTTCCCTCTTGGGGAATGACAAGCATTCCAGTAATGGGCAATTTTTCTTGACCACGTTTAAATAGCTAAGTAATTCATATATTCAGTCTTCTATTTTCAGCCAGAATCAGTTGATAGCGGTGAAGAAGAAGAAATTGTGCATACTGAAATTGAAGAGTTACGAGACGCTGCCAAATCTATTCAGTCATTACAGAGAGTTCTCAAACTACCTTCACAACATTCGTCAGATAAAGGAGGTTTGTTTTTAAGCAATGCCCTTCATCCTATAAACCTATTATTTTATTATATTCACCATTATTATGATATTGTGATAATATTGTGCTGATCCTTTTGCCCATAACGGTCTCGGAAACCCAATATACATTATAGTTATATTTCTATTCCACGCATAAATCTTCTATCGAAATGCTTGATTTGAATGACAGCATTATTCGTATTCCGCGAAATGAACATTGGGTGTTCTAATTACTTTGTGCATTTCGGAATATGTGAGGCAAATGAGTTCATTCTAAGTTGCAAAAACCGTTCATAGGTTTTATATTACATTGGAAGGATGTATTTTTCTTGCAGTATTCTCTGACGACTGTTCAACCGCAGCCGAATCTTCGCTTGATGGTCGCAAAATGTCTGGAATCGGAATGCGACTAGAAGGCCACCCTAGAGGAGTAATGCAATTTATTCCATCAATTAGGTGAGCTTTACCAAAAGCACTATTTTTTTAAATTATCAAGAATTTTTGTTGTAACTTGAGTATGGCATTGAAATACTGGCTTAAGGACGCTTGGGAAATCTGAAAGAGTATCACTTTATACAAACCGTACATTTTCTATAGCGAATGAACGTTTATTTTTCAGGTCCGATGCATTCATTTCTTCACCGGAATCTTCATACAGAAGCCACAGTGCCCTGTCCAGAAAGAATTCGATGCCCGATGGTTTTCTTACGTTTACTCCCACTGGAGAGGAAATTAATATTAGACCCAGGTCAGTCGATGTTTAGTTTTCAGATTTGTAGTGGTTTGAAAATCTTTAAAACTACGAAAAGCGTAGTATCTTTATATTTTTAAAATGCAATACAAACAGGTTTGAGCGATTAACTGATTGTATCGTCTAATATTGATTATATACTCGTGTAAAACATTTCTTTTTGTAGAAGACGAGGTGTGGTTGATGATCTATATGCATCAAATTCACAACTTTTGGAACGAAAAGGATCTGAGGCTATTGCCGGTGTTAGCCGTTTTTCAAAACTACTGAAGAGTTTTCGGTCACGACAGAGCTCACCTGAACAACACCCGACAATTTCATGGTAAGTGACTTACTCGGGTATTTAAGAGCTTGTTTTCAAGAATCCCACAATCTTCACTACCGAGGATATCAAATGTGTATGTTGAATACATTCTTTTTTCATTTGCTGAAACTTCAGTGTCAACCAAAATTAATCTGAAAAAAGCGTGCTGCTCATATTCTTCATATAAACCCATACTATTGTAAAATGGTTCTTCAGAATTTAAATTAAATTCGATCTGAAGCTGCTTTCAATAGAATCGAACACTGTCAGTACAACATAGCCTTTCTTTTAGGAGTCCCTTTGTCTACTCCGAATCGGCTGGTGAAGAACGAACCATGAACTCATCGCTAATGGAAGCAGATGCACTTCTGTGGAAAAAACGTTCTAGAGCGAGTTTAAGAAAGCACATGAGGTTAGCTAAAGTTATGTCGATATATTAACATGACAAAAACGTTTGTATTAGCGAGAGACCGGCGGCCACGCCCACTTTCTCGGCGCGCCTTACAATCTACATGTAGTAATCGTTCCGAAGTAAAAACTAAATACAAAAATGAGTTCTACCAAAGCAGTTATGAATTGATCACCTTTTGTTTATGTATTTCATTTTGGGTGCCGGTCGCTAATATTAGCCTTCTTGAAGGTTCTAAACTGACAAAAGTTGCTAATCATTTTGTATGTGCTTGCAATAAATGAGATTTCCTGTAATTTCCAGTGTTCGTAACCTTGCCGCTCGCGAATTGTATGATACGGAGAAGTCATTTGTCGAAGGATTAGAGTTTTTGGTTACGGTTGGTTTGCTTATCATGTTCGAAGTTTAAATTTTGTTTTAGAAATACATGCGGCCGCTGCGCCAGCCTCTTGAATGCACTCTAATTGAAGCTGGCTTAGTGGACAAAATATTCTACAAGATACCCGAGATTCTGGCCCATCACCAGGTGAACCACTTATTAGTTGAAACGTGTTAATAAGAACTAAGAATTTAAAAATCAGAAAATATAATGTTTTTTTGGAACATGAAAAATATGCAACAATGATTACTGAAAATAAAATATTTTTGAACCATATGAATGTATAATAATTTTGTTTTTATAGTTCCTACTAGCCGCACTGAGTACAAGAATTGAAAATTGGCACAAGGATTCAGTTATTGGAGATGTTCTATTGGCTCATGTAAGTACCAGCAACACAGTTAAAAAATTTGATTCCTTTTCCGCAAGGTTCCAACTCTTCCAAACTAGATTTTTCAAATCTTGTAAAATTGAAAAAAGTTGCCAAACAGTAATCAGTTTGTCAATCGTTAAACTATACCATTATTCTATTTAGTTTTCAAAACAATCAATGATTGAGACGTACATATCCTTCATGGACAACTTCAAGTTTGCAAAACAAGCGATTACACAAGCGAGGCTCAAGCCAGCCTTTGAAAAGTACTATAATGTAAGTTTGATCTTAAAACAACGGAATTCGTTTTTGAATTGTATTTTTATTAGTTTTTAAAGAACATCCTCTTGTTTTAATGTAATACTATTTTAGCGTTGTTGCCGCGATCACAGAAATAAACTAGATCTCGACTCTCTGCTCATTTCACCAATTCAACGGGTACCTAGGTATTGTTGGATTTTGAAAATTTATTTTGTCCTTTTCATAATTATCGTTCTGATTGTTATTTATGTGTGTTTTAGATACGAACTTCTAGTGAAACAATTACTGAAACACACCCATTCGGAACACCAAGATCTCGAGTTTCTTCTCAGAGCTCAGAATCATATTCATAATCTTGCTGTGAGTTACTATATACTATTTTTAAGCTTTAATATACTGAAAATTCCGTTCGGCTCCAATATTCGGAAATTTACGCTTTTATGTTCAGCTAAAGTTTAATAATTTAATCATTTCATTTCGTGTTACCAATAACATGTCATATGCAAATGTACCAAAAATGTTTAATATGATTATTATTAGTTCTGATCAATAGTGATAATAATCTTTTTAGGTTGGAATAAATCAACACAAAGATGAAACTGAACAACAAGAACAACGATTGCGCGAGATTGAAGCAATTGTGGATGGGTTAGATGATGTGCGTTTGATTTTATATGTAATTATATGAAATCAAGGAATACTGTAATATATCACAATTGGAAAAACTAGTTTTGAATTGCGCGTCGTCCACAACTGAAGCATTTCGCATGAAAAGTCATTTCACTCTTTCTGAGCTTACTTCCTACCGTCTATCATATCTATTGTTTAGTTAGTATCAACCGGTCGTAATCTTCTTCGCTACGACATTGTTTCTATGAGAAACAAAGAGAAACAGAGATGTGTCTTTACACTAAGTGATCAACTTGTAATCACGACCGTTAGAAGAAAAAACTGTCAGAAGACTGGGAAAACAATGTAAGAAATCAATATTGAAGCAAGTTAGGGACACAACATTTTATAAATGAGATGTTAATATATTGAACAGATGGCTAACTAACTGCTGTGAAAGATATTACTAATTTAACAATAATCGTACCTCTATAATTTTACTTTAGAATTCAATCTCACGACTTTCTCGACAGTAATCGGTTCAAACTTCTTATTAAAATATCGCTTGAGGATGTGGAAATTGCTAAAGGTAACCAACTTATTACTAACATTGTAAGCACAACCTTGCGAAAAAAGAATAAGTCTAATTTAACAAGCAATCCATAGTTTGTGTTTTGAAGAAAAACAAAGCCATGTTTTCTCTTACTTGAAGGGTTCAATAAATGTTTCACAAATGAACTCAAATAATAATGAGCAATTCTTTCAGTGTATAGCGTAAGTTTTTGTATAAACACAATTGGCCGATGCGAGGTTTTACTTGATTTCCAGACACTCTCGCTATGCTTCAAGAGACAGAAGCTGCTATAGAAACCGCAAAAGAGAATGAAAAAGTGCTGAGAAAGATTATCGAGCTGTCGAAGTTGCTAAAAAGCAACAGAGAAGTTGATAATTTAGAAATATATGCATTTTATCTAGAATTCAGAACCTCGATACTGTTCTCGATGAGATGGACAGCGAGAATTCGCTACGCCTGCGGTCCCTTAATGAAAAGATGAACTCGGACCCGGACCTAACTACGGTTCTTTTAGATGTCACCACTGCGTAAGGTTTTCATAAGAAATTTTCTCAGATACTCATTTGCACCAAAACGTTTAACCAGTATAGACTCACATAATATGTTTAACTAAGTGGCAGATCTTCTCTTTAACTAGATACATCGATGAAAGGTGTATAGTTAGTATACTTTTGAAGTATATTCAATTAAAGGTATTTTTTTATCGAAACAATCACAGCTGAACTGCTTTACATATATTTCTTTCATTTAGAAATGGTGTTGAAACAGTTCCAGTTGAGTTTGGCAGCGCAGAGAAACGTGCTGCATGGGAAAACACATTCAAGGAAGCCAAAACACAACTAGGTGTGATTAACCAACACATGATGAACAACCCTCAAATCTTTTAGAAAATGAACGCCTGGCCGTTGGTTCAGCTCATCTAAAGACAGTATTAGCACATCAGACTCGACCAGGATTGCAGGTACAAATATGCATAAAAGACAAGTCAATTAGTTCAAAGTAAAATTAACGTTAAGAAATGGGTGTAGCCTGCTTTTTGAACATAATAAATGTGGCACGAAAAGCCAGATAAATCAATAGTCGTCCGATACGTACGAATACATATAAATGAATTATTAGAAACAAAGTACTTATAGTAAAAACATCACAGTTGTTGAATGGAGTACACTTTACTTTATTAATACAAAGGCTCCCATCTCAACAGAGACCGGTCGTATTCTATGATCGCATACGCTTTACTATCCAACCTTTATAAGGGACGAATTTCACTAATAAATGATTCCCACACATATCCCTCTATTTACCTTTTATTCGAGTATCACATCTTTTAATCATATAACTTTTCAGCTATGTTCGGCAACTGTTGTGCCTGGAAAACGAGCAGATAGCAGTCCATCAGTTTGGGTCTGCGCATGCGATAATTATAGTGGACAGGTATGCCCATAAAAGAATATATATTTTACATACGTATAAAGTTCTAAGTGTAATATCTTTCACTTGCTGTGTGAACAATAATTTGAATGGCGCGTACCCAATTTTCTAAACTTATTTCATTTTAGGTAGCTGTAGTTTCACTCGAAAACGGAGAATCTTCAATAGAAAGCTGTGCAGGAATTGGTAATTCGGCTATCACCGCTACTTGCACGGTGCCCCCACCAATGTAAGAATAAAACTTGGGAATTATATTAAGAAAATTATTAGTAATGAACTCAACTAATGTCTAAAACATTTCAGTGTCAAAAAGAAGAGAGGTCTACGCTCGCAGAAGTCCTGCGACTTGCTGAAAGAAAATGAATCGGTTTTGGACTTGGACAGGTATTTCTGAATTAATGCCATTCCGGAGAATAAATTTTCAAAAACATGAAACTATCGAGAAAACTTGAAAGTTGAAACATTTAGAAAATTCCTAATGAATTCAAGTTGGATGGTTAGAAAAAAGTTATTTTAGTTGCGGATCCTCATCCGATTCATCGTCGGATGAATCGAACAGTTCTGGTCAAACGACGGTGTGGATAGGCAACGCAGATGGAGAGTAGGTGTTTTCACAATGAATCACGTAAAATACATTGTCATAAGTTGGAACGGTTTATAGATTTTACTGCGCTAAAGTCTATTTTTGAATTAAGCCATTTGGCCGTAAAATCTATAAACTGTTCTATTGTATTCATCTGGAATAATATTTCAAAATACCTCAAAAGCTAGTTATGAGAAATTTACCCATTAATGTCACTCAATAAAATGGGTATAATTTACTAATTATCTTTTCAGAATCTTCATCTTAAACGCTTCCGATCGGGTGCGAAGTCGGCCGAGAGAGAAAGTTGTAATGTTGGCAAATCCAGTAACCTCTATTTGTTATTGCAATAATAGTATTTATGTAACAACTGAGAAATCAGACAGTTCTCCTATTCTACTGGCCTTTAAACCCTTGACTGGTAGGCTCATATTTAGAGACGTTTATCTCAGGTGTAAACCTATCCCCTTAGATTTTTAAACCCCAAAACATGGTTTTGGGCTTGCATTTTTACATATTGCTTTACAATTATGTAAAAAATCACTCGATCATCATTGAAATGCGTACAAGCTGTAAAAATTAAAAGCGAAATCACCGTTTTTAAATTAAATATATTTAAACTAGAATCTTAAGAAATTTTGAGACTTGAAAAAACGACTAATGCCAGTAGAAAATTAAGAAATAGAGAGCTACCATAAAACCCACATGATTGCTTTTAGATCGAACTTGGGATATTGACACTCCGATCACAATACCGCATTCCATGTTTGCATCTGTTAAAATGATGACATCTCTCGGCAGACGACTAGTGATTGCAAGCTCACAAATGATATATACATATGATACGGACATCGGAAAATGGATGGTGCGTTATAATTAGCATTGCATCTCCAGAAAATTGTATTTTTCAATTTACTTGATTCAAGAAATCCTATAGAGGAAAAACACGTATACGTATCATCTGAAGTGGGGTCAATAATTTGACGTCACTTATATTTTTCAGACTTCACCCCCTCTTGTAACAGCTCCAGACTTCATCTCGGAAATGTGCTCAGCCGGTCCCACGATACTGGCTGTTGGTCGAAGGTTTGCTAAGTATTATATTTCCTGTAACCACACATATCACTCAATGACTGTTAACTTTTGCGGGACAGGCTATTCATTCCGGAATCGTATGAGCAAAGACGGCTCGGTTCTACCTTTAATTGTTTGCGAGCCTGAAAAGACTAAAACCAGTATTTGATGTTTTAATAGTTAGAACTGCTAGGTCCTAAGTTCATAATAACTCAACACCAACCAAGTATGTGGTAGCTCAGTGGTTAGAGCACTCGTCCGGTAAACGAAGGCTTGCCTTAGGTTCGAGTCCAGCCCAAAGGCATATTTTCCGAAACGTTCCTCTGTCATTTGGGATTATCACATCTAACACAATAAAGTAATCGAATAAATCATTTTTTTCAGATCAACTACTGTAAATATGGTTAATGTTTTCACTCTTCAACCTATTGGACACTTCTCAATTTCTTCTGTTGTTCGTGCACAGCTAGCAGGTAGACTGCAATTTATCATTTGATGTTAAATATTATTTACTTTAACTAAATTGAATATATTCCCGAAAAGGGAACAACTTATTAATATTATTTATTAAAGGAAAATAGTTATGCAATACGGTAACATTTAGGTCGCGAGGATATTCTTCGCGAACACAAGATGGGATGTCTGCGAGTCTCTTCTCTAACATCAATTGCTTCAAAAATATGGATAGGAACATCGGCTGGATTTGTGATCTCAACTCATATGCAATTCATTAAAACTGGACAGAACCCAACGTTAACAAGTAAGCCATAGAGAAAATGTTTCGTTTACAATACATGGGATCGTTTAAAGTCATATAATATTACATGGATATATCGCATGTTTTTGGAAGAAAAATTTCTATGAAAGGAAACTTGGACTTTGAAGATATAGTTTCAATTTTCGGATTCCGACGAGTTTCGCTGGGGCGCAATATTTTCATTAATGTCATTATATACTGTTTGCCCGTACTATATTTGCGGTTTCATAAAGATCATTAGAATTTACTACCTCCAAGAGAACACACATTTCAATGACGATTAGAATCCGAATTTCTCGAACAATGTCATATGTTTGAATGTATTGCATCTTTCAGTTTGTGATATGGGCCATAGTGGTCCTTGTCGCGTCCTATTGCCAGTTCCCTTTATACAAACACTATCTCCAAAACAGAAACGAATGTCTTTGAGTGAACCTACTCAACAAACACAACAAGTAGGTTGAATCATACTCTTTCTATTACTCGTTAATATTTCATACAGTTTTAAATTCAAATATTCTGTTAAACAAACCAATCTTCTCACAACTGTTAAACAGAATTGCCTCTTTTGCTTAGTTACTTTTGAAACATTTAGAAAAGAGCCACAAGAGTTGAGGGTTGTAAAATATTGTTTTGAATTTTTAAACTGAAATGTTTTTTCAAAATTTCATCTAACAAGGCAAATAATCATTTTAGTTATTAATCGTCAGTTGCGGAGAGGGCCTGGATGAAAAAGGATGCAACACAGATCCCTCGACAGACCCCATAAATCATATTATCATTTGGAAATGTAATCAATAATAGTACAATGTTTATCAAGGATAATAAATGTGATTATGCCCAGCATTGTTGTTGTTTAATTTTCTCGTTTAAAGCTACCGGAGACATTTTCGGTAGCTCAGTGAACATCATAAGGTTAGTTCAGAGTTTGTCACTACGACGATTGTTACTATTTATCAGACAAACTGAAAGAGGAACTTCTCTGATTTCAGGATGTCGTCCAGTTCTCAGATAAATCCGCAGCATATCAAAACATGTTCATAAATGCTTGCCCAGACGATGCTTCGTTGGCTACCACCTATATTGAATCTTTATTTGTGATTGCTGATTGTGTTAGAAAAAGCCGTTTCCGCTTTTTTCAAATCATAAAAAAATAGTTTCATTTATTCAATAGCTTATAGAACAGTGTTAATTTTAATGTACAATATACAGAGTTCTTCGGAAAAGTAAAGTATTACTCTTAAAATAATCCAAATTTAGTTATTTTGATTGGCTTCATCAGGTTATTGTCGAAATTGTTCTCATATTGGCCGTTCTGGTCACCGTAAAAAGGCTTACGCTTTTCTTAGTAGTTTGCTTATAAAGAACATTCAAACACTTTTGTCGAATAGTGCTGAAATGGATAGTATGAGATATAAAGCCTATTTATGATCCTACCCATTGAATGTGAAAAGTAAAAATAGATTTATGTGTGACAACAAAATGCCAGATAAAGTATTTCCGAAATCGGTGTAATAGCTGACGGGGAACCATTGTGCTGAAATGTAGAAATTGATTATTTAAACTGTGCGTTATAGAAAGGTAGTACGTATTTCCCCGGGGCTGGGCAACCCTGCGGCCGGCAGGTAAACAAATTCTTTGATCATTATTACATATTCAATATGTTCAATAAAAAAGATCGGAAGAAATTAAATTTGAAATATATAAACTTTAAAGTTGAAAGTCTCTTTTAAAAATTATACTAAAAAAACCTACGATTATGCCAGCAGACCATAACTCCAGCTATATAAAGCGAGGTGAAATTCACTTGTCCGACTATCAACCATTCACGGGAGAAAAAACTAATTTTATTACCAGCCATTTTTCGAAACTTAAATAAAATTATTCACACAATATAATCATGTCTCAATTTCTGATAATGGAAAAAGCCTGATATCGATTGGCCGGAAAAAAAAACTTTTGCTCGAAACTCAAAGTAACTAAGACGAATCAACTTACTAGGCTGACTTTGATAGCTATCAATAGATATAACACGTTTGATATAGCAAGGACCGGCAAGCATACGTACAGGTCTAGGCCAGAAATATATAAAGTTAAAGGTTTACTCTCATCAAACATCCATGAAGTCTAAATAAGAAAACAATTTTATTTGTTGCTAATTATTCATTGATCAACTTGTATTTCTGTTCGAAACGCTTACCCCTGTGAAAGATAGTGTTCCTACTACACAGCAATACATCCAGAGAACACCAAGCAATAACAGTAAAAATATTAGAAGAATCTAAATTGGTAGGATACTTATGATGATCACGTGGAATCCTATTTTTGTAGCTTGACTCAGTTTTAGACCAAATTATTTAGAATTAATTGCTTGCTGACTTACCATAACATGTAGTGGAATCCCTTCCCCCCGGGCTTTTCCATAAGTGACTAGGGCTCGGTAATAAGAGAATACGATAAGTATAGGAAACATTGCAAGCCAAAAGGTGTTCATAGTAGCAGCGAGTATCTCAAAACAACTTAGTTAAACAAATATTTAAAATGAAAGTGATTTTTTTTCGTGAAACTTGCTTATCCTAATTTTTCTTACAACAACTACACATACCTGAACTACTTTAGGGTATTCTGTTATTAAATTCGGAAATAAAACCAAAATTCCGCTCAGAAAAGTGACGAATGCTTGTCCAAAATCCGCTGTATTCGTGAGTACAAAGAATAAATTTACAGGACTGGACTTCAGTTCTTTGTTTGTTAGAGTGACCTGTAATACGAAAGTATGTGTATGTAGGTTCTAAAGGTCTGGCCTGACTTTTCATATGATACTTTTTGTTGACTCTGCGATTATTAAATAAAACAATTAGTAGCATTAACGAAGTTGTCCCTGTGACTAGAAGATTGGCCTCATAAGCTAGAGGTCGATGGTTCGAATCCCCTTCCCCATCTTACTATGGCTCCCTCGTCGTTATTCTTCGCCCCAAATATCTCTCATCTCGTGTTTCGCAAAACACTACTATCTCTACACAATATAATTGGAACAACTCAATATTCCTAGTGCAAACGTTTTCTTATAATTAAACTTCTTAATAATCTTAGTAACAAAGTTGGCAACATTGAATGCAAACTTACATAGCTGACCCAAATATATATGGGAATCACCAAGAATGTCAACCCCGAGTATATACAACCAAACAATATTTCTCGACTATCAGGATTAATTTGAAAGAGAGGAGTTTGTACTACTATGTCAACCAGCTCGATTGATGTTGAGTTATTCATGTCTGAGAAATTCATGTTAAGCCTTTTGAGCAACAAAATGAAGAAAAATAAAGTGAAAAAGATACCGGGCGTACGGTAACCCTAAATGAAGCGAGTGTGTGAAAAGCTATTGCGAAAAAAAGAAATGGGCTTTGTACGGTACAAAAATGAACAAAGAAAATATAATAACAAAATTCTGAAAATGTATTATCATTTTTGTTAACATTCATTTGTTTTGCGAGTCCAACTACAACTTTCCCACAATTCAAACTGTCCTATTTTGTTCTCACAATCAGTTTCAACTAACAAGTTTTGTTAGGAAATGGCAAAAATAAGGAAATAATGTGTAGGCTGAGCCCACTCACTTCAAATTAAAAGTTTGTTCATGGTGGGCACAAACACAAGATTACGGTGGCTTTTGATTAAGGACTAATCCAAAAGAAAGATTAGCGTGTAGTTGGTTGTGATGTGGAGATTGTAAACATGGTTTGAAAAGACAATCGTAAGAACTATTTTTCGCAAATCCTCATTCTAAGATTTTCCGATTTTTGTTTCATTCCACATTTTTGAATCAAAAAACACTGCTGGGATTAACGAATCCAATAGTTTGTTTTCCCTTAAAGATACCTCAAGGAGAGATTTCGATCAACTACAAAAATCGAACAAAAGCTGCTTTTTTCTATCAAAATCAAAACTTTTCTCTCATCTGAACGTTTATATACGTAATTCGACTACGCATAATATGTTGATGAATCATATTGTCGGAAGTTTGTCAAGTGTGAGAAAATATAGCTATCCTGTATTGTGATAACAATTCAAAATTTTAAGGGGCGTGCGAGACTCCTTATTAAAATATCTCACACACCAGTTATTACTAATATTAACATGAATATATAATAATGATCAACAAAATTAGTCAACACTAAACATACAGTTACATTTTCTATATCAATGCTTTTATTAACTTGATTTTTGATTGATTTTGATTGTTTATTCATATTTTACGAAAAACGAAATCACAGATAATTGGAGGATGAAGTGAGACGAAGGGACCATAGGGAGCCAGGACACCATTTTGAATGTATTGAGAATCAATTGTGAACATTGTTGATTCCTGAATCGTCTTTCTGACACAGAAAGTTTAAAGAGAACCTGGTTTTGTAAAGTTTTGAACCTTGCTTTCAATGTATCATCGAGAACATAAGTTGAAATTTCAGATTTTCAGATACTGTTCAGCTAGATTTTAAAGTTATTTAATAATATAAACTATACGAGGACCAACGACGAAAATTTGAGAAACATTGAGTGGGAACACCAAGTCAAGTACAGTATGACAAAATTTGTACACTACAATGACTCGAACACGATGAAGAGATTTTCAATCAAGCAGTTCCGTTGAAATGTTATTTTAATGTTAGTTGCACCTTTTCATCCGGAAATATGATTTTCAGCTGTTTTTTGCATGAACACTTGAACAACATGTTTTCTCATAGAAATGCATAAAACCTATATAGTATATCTTAAGACCTAGGTTTCTACCGCGGTATCACGAGCGGGGCGCACAGGCATATAAAATGAATATAAAATCGGTTGACGTAGTGCGTTTTCTCCAAGGGTACATTCATTTTTATAACACAGTGCCCCGCTTGTTTTACTGCGTTAGAAACCTAGTTCTAGAGATGGACTACAAGAAGCTAGAAGTCGATGTTTCGAATACCAACAAAAAAGCCGATTCTCCTTAGGATTGTGGAGATACAACAGGAGATTTAAAAATCTCGCTTCGTTTTCGGTAGACCATTTGGCACAAACAACAAAATGAAACCGTGTTCTAGAATTTTATCTAAAAAATATCAGATATTCATTAATGTATGAAACTATATAGTAGTTTGCTGAACGGGAATTATTTTATTATTAGCAATATTTTCCATCGAGTTTGTCGGAAGTGTTCGACAAGAAATCATTTGTAGCTGCTCACGAAAAGCTGATCGATAGGTCTTACTGAAGGCAATACACAGGTAGAAATTTTGACTCAAATAGAGGATATAGAGAAATCCCTGAAAAAAGTTGTTCAAGTTGTTTGAAAGAAATCACTAATCTGTAACTCTTTAGCGTATCAAAACGTCTGATTTTAATTTTACTCATTTAGAATACTTTTCATTATCCAGAAGCAACTTCTACAACTATACCGTACAAAAGTTTGATAACGAATATACTGAGCTATAATTGACGAGCTAGGCTCCAGAACCAGGAAAGTAGGATATAAAAATGCAAATGATGTAGCCAACGTTTGGAAACACATTATAATAAACGTATTTCTAGCAATTCGAATTTCAGCAAGAAGGTTACCAAAACCTATTGATGTGACCATTGTTTATAAATTATAGTCCGTTTTAAAACGTAGACTGCAAGCACCGTTTGTAGTTAACGCATCGCAATGACGGGCTTCTTCCCCTTCAAAAGTGCACTTTTACTCATGGTCAGACAAAATTGCTTTTTCCCTCATATTGCCCGTTATTGCGGCACGCTAACTACAAATGGCGCTTGTAGTTTATGTTTTAAAACGGACTATAGAAACTAACTTCTTCGAAGTTAAAAACAAAGTTTTAGGGAAAACTTTCGTAACCGCGCAAATAAAGCTGACGGACGAGCCTAATTTTCCGGAGTGGTGCATATTTCGATTCAGCGTATATAGCTCTATAAAACAGAGCATTACATTTTGGCTGCTAAATTTCGTGTGTATCGTGCATGTAAAGAGATACCTCATTAAACAGTTAGATAATTTTCTAATCGATTTACTAACCTTTAAAAACCAATATAATAACAGAAAACAAGTAACAAATTACAGCCACCATGTAGTATATCATTTGAATGGTATGTCGACGTAAAAGGTTCGCCTTTGTCATTGCTTGAAAACATATTTAACAAACTATCGTATTAATGTATTATTGTAACATATTAAAAAGCGGGTGCATTGGCCTAGAGGTTAGAGCGGCTGTCTCTGAATACGAGAGGATCTGAGACTGTGGGTTCGACTCCACGTAGCTGGCTTGGAAAAGCAGCATATTATTTATCCCATGTTTCGTGCACCCGAAGACTGACTATTAGAAAGGAGCCGTCTCTGCTCAGAAGATTCCGGAATAAATGGCCGAAGCCCTGCCTCGAAGAAATCTTACATTCATTTTACGTAATATTTCTGAGGTAATATAATTGAGCTGTGCCTATTTGTGTACCAGTCCGAAAATATTACGCATGTGCCTTTCTGAAGCTTACAATTCATTGACAAACAATAATTCATTTCACCATCTTCTTTTCCAATTTCCAACATATTATTAATGACAAACCAACTTATATAGATAATAGATGGAAGGAGTGACAAAGTTACACATTTTAACTTTGCCGAGTCTTTCAGCAAAGTATATCTAAAACTTATATAAATGTGCAGTGTCACAAGCGGAACGCAGTATTATAAAAAATTAAAGGAGAATAAGTGGACGTAGGGTTTTCTTCAAGGTATATTCATTTTTTATACCACAGCGCCCCACTGGGGATACGGCGCTGGAAGATCTTGAGATGGACAATATTTCAATTGAGTAGATAGGCAGGGTAAAACATTTTTACAGTGATGAGCGCGTATTTTGCATACGGCAACGGTGGCCCGCCATTTTATTTTTTCGTTAAAACTCAAAATAGTTCTCATTTCCAATACGATCTGATAAAAGAAACAAACTTTTGTTTGAATATAGTCAGGCATAGTAGATCAATACTGATAAGCATTGTGGTATACATACTTAAAACCATAGAATAGTTGAATACAATAGTGTAAGAAAAACATTTTATCTTTGTAATTGGTCGAACAAAGTAAAAATATATACAAGCAAGTGTATACTGTATCAAGCATACAAAGTTAAACATTGCGTTCAAGCCTAACAACATTCCTAAAAGTTAAGAGTGTTGAGTGTTTCTCTCGTGTTCTGAAAGGTTTTTTAAAAATTAAGATATGATATTCGTCTAGACCAGTGTGGGGTATTACATGAATCTGACTGACATAATATAGTCATGTTCGTGACTGTATAGCAGGCATGGCGGAATGCCACAACCCTACCATATATCATTCATATAGTTAACCATCTAGTTTTCTTGAAGGGGATAGTCACACTGTTATTCAGTAAGATATTTTTCATATGTTATCAAGTCATAGGAATAGTTCGGTATGATTTCCCTAACACTGTTATAGACTAATTTAACTTGGTTGGAACCTAACACTTGAATTCCAACTATTGCAGTAAAGAAATTCCAAGGTGAGTCTTTTTGATACTAAATGCACTTCATTAATCAAAACTATTTAGAATTATTCTTTTCTCACCTGACACTTTTCTCAATTGCTTCTTTCGTTTGAAAATCCAAAGAAGTTGCCAGTTGCCAAAGATTCCAAAAAAGGAAAGCAGCATCGAAATATTCGCAAACAAATGTTCATATACATTCGGCTTCATTGGGATAACGCTACGGCTTTTTGAAAAAAGCGGCCCGGCTAGTTTACCTGAAAATTGTTTATGGGCGAGACGAATCTCTGTAAATTTCCCCTCTACTACAAAATAGTGAGGATTTGAGCATTTTAAGCCCGTCGCGGGTTCAATTTCTACTATAGAATCTCAACCGTGCTCCAAGAGACCAGTAATTTCGATGCCTTCTTTCTCAAGAACACCAGAAAAGGATAAAAGTATACAAGTATGCAATGAGTAATGATTGCCGAAATACAATCAGGAAGAGATCAGCTCTTTTTGTTCAATTTGCCTGATTCAGAGTATAAAAGACGGATGTAGTCGGATATTTATTTCAGATTAGCTTTTATCGAAGTAAAGGAAGACAGTAGTTGCAAACAAATTCCGCATTTTCGTGCGAATGTGGAGAACATTTTTCGTACTTCCTGGTACCTAAAATGGTTTTATATTTATGGTATATGTGCTTCAGGTCTATCTTGGACTATCTTATGTCTTGCTTGCCAGCTTGGTGGGGAAGTTCTCACCGAGTGCGGGTATAAACTGAGCATTCTACTACAAACTTGAATCAACGGAATTGTCTACAATACCTCAAGGATGGATATCTACGAAACTACAATTTTGTCTTTACTAGTCTAATTTCCTTAAGACTGGTTCTTCACTATGTTACGGTTGTCAATAACAGAGTACAAGATCATTCTTAAACACTTAGGTTGCATATAGCGTAATAATGCAACTCACCCGTGGCTCTACCCTGCTCCACGCTATGCTAATTGTATGTACAAGTCCACTTCTACTACAATCAGACCACAATAAATTCCTCTCTAATCTTTCGAGCTGCACCAACACACAATCTGTTCATTCATTCCATTTTTTCATGACCTTCATCCCAAACAGGATCTACGTTTTTTACTTACATTTGCTCTTACATTATTGACTGTGGCTTACTTATTATACTTGTCTCTAGGTTTCTGCATATGAAATGTATTATATCTCTACTTGTGGGGTTACTTGTTGGGTATCGAACTGTCATCACCTCACTGAACCGCCCTAGCAGTTGCATTTCTGATTGAATACAATTCACGGCACACTGGCAAACATTTGAAACTAAATAAAACACCAAATGATTGATTTACCTGAGAGCAGAGATGGAATTTTTTCGGGTCTACCCGGACCGGCAAATTTTTATCATGGCCTGTGCGGTTTGGTTTTTGTTTTATTTGTTCTACGAAACACCAGATCACAGATGTTTGGAGCGAAGAAGTGAGACTTCTTTCAAGAGACAAGAATTCTTTCTTCGGGGGGATTCGAACCATCGACCTCTAGCTTATGAAGCGATACAAAGTAGAAGAAATTTATACACAAATATTAATTAGATCATAAAAAATGGCTTTTTTTCAAAAGTTGGTGGAATTATAGCACATTTATACGACATAATTAATAAATTTCAACAAATTTATCAATCAAACTGTTCGTTTGGGTACGGGCGTTCCTGGTAAGGATTTTGACATCCCAACGAGAGTGATGTTCCTTTTCTTCTTACAACAGACTTCCAAACACTTTGTTCGAATTGAGCTTAAACACATACTATTATGAAGCTAAGAGTTATTCCTGAAAGTTATGTCATATGGAAAAACAAATGGAAGTCCTGCTACAGAACTAGATAGATACTCTTATTACGCACTTCCGATACATATTTTGTAATGAACTATATTGTATACCCGTTAAAGACGAATAACAGAAATAGATTCACGTGTGACAACAATATTCCAGAAAGCGTATTAGCAAAACCGGTGTATTCACTGTCGGGAAACCACTGCGCTAAAATCAACAAATTATCAATTTTCCATAAAATCAAAGTAAAAGTCCTACTGAACTTCTAAAACGGCATTTGCTTGATTGCTTACTATAATATTGGTACTCACGATTATGCCAACAAATCATTGTCATAGCTATATATAATGAAATAAAGTTCACTTGTCCTACAATCAGCCATTCGCGTGAGAAAAAACTAACTTTATTTCCGGCCATTCTTCGAAACTGAAATAGAAAAGTAACTAAAAAACTACTCGACACCTTAATTTAACTGATTCTTCAACGTTTTACTTTGATTTGAACATCACAGAACGGAAATCCGTACAGCATGGTTTTTACCGTTATATGACGCCCAATACAGAAATAGTAAATAAAATCTGATTATCAGAAGAATGTTGCTAATAAATTCAGAAGAGGCCTCTAATGAAACATATAATACTTACAATGCTAACTTTGATAGCAATAAGTAGATATAATACATTAGATACCACAAGAATTGGCAAAGTAACATACAAATCAATACCAGAAATGTATTTAGTAAGCGGCTTACTGTCGTCGAACATCCAGGAAGTCTGAATTAAAAATTTGTTTAGGATTTTACAATTGTTCATAATCTTTAATTGATTGAATAACCAACACATATCTTTCACTATTAATCAGCTGCCTACTCTGGGGTTCCCATATCTCTAACATTTGGCCCCGTGAGTCAATGTTCTTAGTAACAAATACATATGGTCTTTGTTCCCGTCAATATAGCACCCCTGCTTATGTTATCACTAGGCTGGTAATTTAATGGGTTGGTTGTGACTTTACTCCAGTGAATGATAATGTTCCCACAACACAGCAATATATCCAAAGAAAGAAGAGAGATAAAAGAAGCAAAACAAGAAGAGCCTGAAAACTTTGTTCATCCCATTCGATTGACTGAAATATTTGCTACTCCGAACTACAAACCAACAATTTCACTGTTAACACTATTGTTTTGCCCTCATTTGTTTGCAAAATGTTGAAATAGAATGTTGTGGCAACTAGCTAGCACAATACCATAACATGTAATGGAATCCCTTCTCCCCGAGCTTTTCCATAAGTGACTAGAGCTCGGTAATAGGAGAATACGATAAGTATGGGGAACATTGCAAGCCAAAATGTGTTCATAGTAGCAGCGAGTATCTGAAATCACTTTAGTCACATCTCAAAGGACCTATAAGTATAGTATCAGATCACTTTGTTGGGCTCATAATATATCGGCGAATAACACTATACCTGAACTACTTTAGGGTATTCTGTTATTAAATTTGGAAAAAGAACCAAAATTCCGCTGAGAAAAGTAACGAATGCTTGTCCAAAATCCGCTGTATTTGTGAGTACAAAGAATAAATTTACAGGACTGGACTTCAGTTCTTTGTTTGTTAGAGTAACCTAAAATTTCGAGTCTATTTTTTTATTTCTGAAAGATGCATACGATAAATGTAAATATAGTTTTTTTATTTCTCTCCCCCAGTTGATTGTATTTATAATTCGAGGCATCTTTTTTGCAAGGTACATACACTTAGGGTCGTAAACTCTTTAATTCCACTTGATCTCTAAGTATCGGTGAACGTCTTTACTAACTGTAACTTTTTCCAAATATAGATATACACAATCTCACTCGTAGAAACAATCTCCATTGTCTGCAGACATGATACCTCACTGTCGTTTGTCAGCAGTTGGATCAAATTTTTACAATATACTGAATGCAAACTTACATAACTGACCCAAATATATATGGGAATCACCAAGAATGTCAACCCCGAGTATATACAACCAAACAATATTTCTCGATTGTTATGGTTAATTTCGAATAGAGAAGTTTGAGCTGTTATGGTGACTAACTCAACTGAAGTTGAGTTGTTCATATCTGACAAAATCAAGTTAACCCTTTTTACAATAAATAAGAAGAAAAACGACAGGTGAAAAAGTTACCGGGCATACGGTAACTCTGTGTGAGTAACCCTAAATAAAATGTTACGCTAATTAATTGTGACAAAATATCAATTGCGATAAAGAAACAGTAACGGGAACTTTGTGGCGTTCAAACCTGAACCATGGATGGTCAAATTCAGATGGAATAACAAAATTGATTCTGAAATGGTCTTTTCTGGAAAGACAAGCTCCTCATCAAGCGGCCTCATTACCTAGCAAAACACTAATTCTCCTGCCAGAGAACGATAACTGGTTTCTTGAAATGTTTGTTATTCAGTTTCATCTGCGGTTTTTAACTTTTGAAACACCCAGGAATGTATTTTCCCACAGCCAGTTGACAATAAACACTTGGTGAAAATAATATTGAAAATAAGGAAGTAAGCTTACAAATCTCAACAAGTTTTCACCAGAGTGCCCAATAATGCGCCGCTTTTGAAAACACACGAGTACAATATTTGTATTTACAAACACCAAAAAGTTGAGGAACACAACTAAACATACACCATCTAGCGTTCTTATGAGTCAATTAGAAGTGACTACTTATCACACAACATTTGAACCACAGAGCACGGATTCGGTCAAAGAGGCTTCGATGTTCATGAGTAGGGCACCGATTAGTGCAAAATGATAACTTTTTCCATCTTATTAATTGATTTTACTTTTTCACAAATTCTAAGAGGAAAACTAAATTTCTATGTGTTTCTGAACTACACTGCAATATGAAAATGACGCTGAAACCATAGAGTAGAGAAAGACGGCACCGATTGTTCGGAATGACTGACGGTGTATCCCACTGTTTGAATATACTTATCTAGCAGAATTTAGTCTTTGTTCAACTTAATTTCAATTACTAAGGCAATTGCAGATCCATTCTAACTTTTTTGAGGGGCGCGGTTTTTAGAGGTCGATGGTTCAAATCAAAGTGAAATTAAGATCCTCCGGACCCTAGGTGATTTGCTGCTGAATTATCTCCCCAAAGTTTCTTGGTTTCACATCTTTGCTACAGACATTTGTGATCTGTTGATGCGTAAAATGAGCAAATGATATTTTTTAATGAAGAAATTGAAATGTTCAAGTACCAACTCCACTGGTTCATGAAGATGAGTCGGTTTCCAGCCGAGGTTTTCTAAACATTTGTGTATAAAAATTGTAATAATATGAAACACACTGATCGTGTAAGATTAACGTCACAATAATTATCAATTCATATATATGTTCAAGTGCAAATGTTATATTCATATTATTCATTTGACTCGTATAACTGGTGTTCCTGGACATGGCCTGGCCATCCGTGGGTGATCACTAGCATTTCTAACTCTCTTTAAAAATACGTCGATACACTGGTTTCGAATTGAGCTGAAAGTATTGAATGATTAATAAAGATCCACCCAAGCGATGTGCGGATTTCGCGATCCGCGACGTTTTGGCTTCCGCATTCCGCATTTTGAAGGTTCCGCATATTTTGGATTCCACAGTTATAACAATACCTATTAATAGCAAATAACAAAAATATATTCAGATGCGAATGCAATATCCAAGCAACATTAGTAGCAAAGTCCGTAGTGTCACTGACAGGAAACCACGTAACTGAAATACGGTAAAATTATTGATCTTCTTGGTGTTGTTGTTGGCTTCTTTAAAATTTACAGAGTATCGGAATAGGTTAGTTAAAGTTTGTTAGCCAGTTTCACACTATAATAGTTAAATTTTCAGTTTATCGGGTTATTAAGAGGGCAGCTTCGGGTATACAAACTTTAAAATAACTTACTATTGTGCCAGCATACAATTATGACTGCCATGTATAAGGAACAAAAGTTCACTTGTCCCACAATCAACCATTCGCGAAAGAAAAAGCTAATAACATTATTCCCAGCCTTTCGTCGGAACTGCAAAACTAATAACGTCATTCTTTGTGAGTTGATCGCTTGGGGATGTACGGAATTCCATGTACACTTATTGGTGATTGCAATCAAGAATTCAAAGATTTGTATAGAACTATATTTTAATTATAATATTCAATCACTCACAAGGCTAACTTTGATAGCAATTAAAAGATATATAACATTAGAGATACCAAGTGCCGGCAAGCAGAAAAAGTACTGACAATCGGAAAAGAAGGCAGAAAACGGTATTGTCATAATGAATATCCATGAAACCTGAAAAAAATGTGTCTTACCAGGGGAAGGTCTCAACTTAGGTTGGCAGTAGGTCAACTCACTATGTCAGCCCTAAAGGGGTTTGTCTAAGACCCCGAAAACCATTTTCCAAAACTGCTAAGGAGGCCGGCCCTTGGAGTTATGATCGATTGAAAATCGCAAAAATTTACTTCGAATAGGCTACCGGTTAGAAGCAAACATTTCAACAGCTTCGGTGGTTAAGTGGTAGTGAGTTCAACTGGTAAAAATAAAGTTATTGGTTCGAATTTTTTGACTGTCGAAAATTTTTGCAAATTTATTTATTTTTACCGTATGAATAATAATTCCAAGTCGAAAAAAAATTAATTTTCAAAAATTTTCGGCAGTCAAGAAATTCGAACAAACAACTTAATTTTTAACAGTTGAACTCACTACCACTTAACCACCGAAGCTGTTGAAATGTTTGCTTCTAACCGGTAGTCTATTCGAAGGAAATTCAATCGATCATAACTCCAAGGGGCGGCCTCCTTAGCAGTTTTGGAAAATTGTTGAGACCTTCCCCTGGTTAGTTCTGGAGAAAGATTAATTTAGCAGTGTGGCATTTTTTAAATCTATTCGGAATCTTACCCCAGTGAATGTTAGATTACCCATGATACAGTAATAAATCCAAATACCAGCAACCGGCAAAAGACCAATAATGAGAAGAACCTTAAGCATTTCCGTTAATTCAGAAGATATATGTAAATTACATCCGAAACCTACGGCATGGATTGTTATCACTGCTGTGACTCGATTATATCCAGAGCGATGATAATTCAAGCGTGAATATTTTTGAATATTTACAGTGTAGTCCATCTCAAGACTTGGGTTTCCAGCGCGTTGTCACGAGAGGGGCGGTGTGTTTTATAAAATCAATGACTTTTGGAGAAAACGCACCATGTCGACCGATTTTACATCCATTTTTATAACACTGTACCCGCTCGTGATACCGCGCTGGAAACATAGGTCTTGGGATAAGCTATACCATTTAATATATAAAGAAGCACTGTTTTTATAGTACAAGTCAGCTAATACGAAACATTTAGTTTTGCTGTCTACAGTTTAAACGTGAACTACCTTAACGTGCAGGGGCATCCTTTCACCACCTGTTTTCCCATAGGTGACTAGAGCTCGGTAATAGGAAAATACAATAAGTATTGGGAACATTGCCAACCATAGTGAATTAACGGTAGCAGCGAGTATCTTAAGCATGATATTTAATTGAATCTATTTACAAATGGATCATTGAACTCAAGAAACCTGTGCGATTAGAATGACAAGCCTTTCTGGGAAAGCCCAAACTTTGATTGTGCGATCAAGGCTTATACCTACTAAATGGTATTACATTGTAGTTGGCGATGTTTTCTTTTGAATAACTATTATAACTAGGGTCTTCTAAACATCTAACAATTACAAAAATGCATTAATATATTATATCTTTCTCAATGTGCATTAGTTTCAATGTATACTCAAAGTGTTATTCAAGACTGCAGAGGTCTTGTATTCATCGTATTTTTGTAAGAATGTTGCGTATTTAGTGAACTTGACTATATCTAATTACACTATTAAAGTCAACCATACCTGAACGGTTATTGGATATTCTCTAATTAAACGGGGATATAAAACCATGAAACCGCAGAGAAAATGAATAATTACTTGCCCAAAATGGGCCAAGTTTGTTAGAAGGATGAACACATTACATGGATTAGACTTTAGTTCTCGATTTGTTAAGGTAATCTTAAACAATAAATAAAATTAACAGCTTTTATCTGGACTGTGATGACCGCGCAAATTTTCGGCCTTGTAACATGCCGATTTCCCTGTAAAAGGAAACCCTTGAACTACCAAATTATTCAAATAAATACCCACGCTTTATTAAATATGAAAAAATCATTTCATCTACTAGCAAAACAGTTGAAAATTATGCGGTATAATACAGGTATTCTAGGATAAATAGGATTTAATATGAGAATATTAAGCTCGTCGAGAACTGAAAAAGTGTCACAACTTACATAAATCACCACAAAGTAGACTGGGATAACAACCAGAGCTAATCCGGAATATATGGGGCCAAAATATACATCCTGCGGTCGAGAATTCAAATTTAATAGTCTTTTTTCCGTTATATAATCGACCAATTCAATTCGAGTTCCATTTGCATCCGTAAGAAACATGTATAAACACACTTAAATACAATAAATTATAGTTCGACTATCCGAATACATACAAGATGTTACAAAGTTGTTGATGAGATATGATATCGTAATCTCGAAACACTTGAAACATTTGATAAGACGTATTCAAAAATTCCCAGCTCTGTTTTGAAAACATTCATTTATTTTGCCTCTCCGTTTTTTTTACCATTCCCTACTCTCACGATAAGCTTCGTAAATACAAAATGTTGAAAAAACTACCAAAATACGGAAGTCCACGGTAAATCACGTAGGGAACCTTCTTCAACGCGTTCATTAGAGCTTTCTAAAGTTTAATGCTTTCTCCGAAATTGTGTCAATAGTACTCTTTTCAAATTAGGGTCATTCAATGGAAAATGATTCGAGGCATCTTGATTTTCGAGATAAGATAAAAATAAGAATTTTACGGGTTCGCGTCGCGACTTTTTTGGGAACTATCATTAATTAGAAATTACTATTTTAAAATTACAGGTTTATAATACATATTTAAGTGCTAAAAACGTCCTTTGCAAAAAACGAGCTGATACTCAAAAGTATATGTAAGTTTGTTGTAGTTCCGACTTTTAATTTCTGATTTTCGTTTGACGAGGAAAACAAGTTGTCTACTTCAAGCAACTATAACTCTTTGTAACTATTGAAAGCAATTTTTGCCATTATCTCAAAATAGAAATAAATGAAACAAAAATTTTGTTTTGGGTATTGTTTTTGTAAATCCTTTCTCAAATTCGACGGAGCAGTCTGAAATATCGGAGCAATCCTGCTAAGAACAAGGTCCCGAGCTCCCGATCTATGGTGGCGAAGCTCGATGGGGCGCACCAAAATACTAAGGGAGCAGTTCTTGCAGCAGAATGCCACAATAAAGATGACAGTACTCTAACATATGACCCCAACCGAGGGTTCATCAGTCACATCACCAACAAGAATCAGATATCCATAATAAAGAAACATAGGATAATATTGTGGTTTAGTATTTACAAGGATGAAATACATCAGTATAAGGGAGTGAAGCGACTCAACGATACAAACACCGCATTGTGAGGTCATAGGAACCGTTTATTAAAAACAAGAAAAAAAAATGAACCAAAAAAATATTTGACGTAACGGACAACAATCGTCCATCAACTCATTCAAATGGCAGTTTTGCTCCAAATCCTAAAATGTTACCGTACCCACAAAATGCGACCTTCGCGGCGGAACCCAAATGATCGTTGGATCGTTGCCAAAAGGTTCGATAACGTTTACTTACCAGCACAGTTTGCTTTGTTTCAAGCAATAACTAAAGTGGAAGAAGTACAAAATCGAATGGGATTTGTGGACCACTCTGCGATACTTTCTAGGAAAAGTATCATAACTAAATGGCTTCCTGACTGAGTTTTCAACAATTCAAGATTTGGAAGGTCAAATTCTTTTGAACCCGATAAAATTAGTTTTTTTTTCAATTGCAAATGGATATCATTGGTTTGATAAGGCACATTATCCTGAATTACACCATGTGAAAGTCAGACTTCATGTTATCAACTATTAATTATTTCTTTCAGATAATTTTAAAACTTCACTTAAAAACCAATCTATGTAGGTACCAATATATATTGACGCTAACACTCGGTTGTGAACAGTGCATAATATTGTATATTTATCAAAATTTAAGATTGTGAAAATCAAATTGATGTATTAGTGAGCTGTTCTTGGCGTTCCAGCACCGAATTTGGATACAACAACCAAAGATAAATCCTTGATATCTTTGCAGAAGACCTCCAAGCACTTTTTCCGATGTATTTTGATTAATGTCGAGTAACTAACCCATTGAATAAGAATAAAAGCAGTAAATTGAAGTGTGAAAGCAGAATCCACGCTGTTTGTTGCAAAATCGGTGTAAATGCTAGCGGGAAACCATCCAACTGAAATTTCAAAATAATAGTACTTCCTTTTTCGTTCAGAAAAATTTAATGTTGTGGAAAGCTTTTTTATATTTTAAGAAAAAACCTTCGCTTATTTTAATCCTTATAGGCAACCACTAGATATTGGGGGCTCACAAGAATACAGCTAATTTCAAATGCACCGATGCCCACCGTTTAAACAAATCTCGGCTGACCACCGCACAGATGCGCACCACATGGGTAAGAATAGGTAACACACAGGTTCATTGGCAGAACTGCACATGTTTTGTACTCACTGTTATGCCACGATATCATTATTACTGCTATATATAGTGCGTGAATATTGACTTGTCCAACAATTAACCATTCATGTTTTGAACTGCACATGGTCAGTTAAATGAGTGGAACCCATGGCAGTTGTGGTGTTAAAAGCTGCTCGACGAATCAGGGAGGGAACGATATCTATCTGGCTCCTACATGGATCTTCGCGGACCATCTGCCAAAAGGCTATCTCGACGAGAGCAATAATAAGGGAATAAAAATAGTAAACGAGAAGAGAACTAAGGTTACCCGATATCCTACGGTGGTTCAGTGGTTCAGTGGACTTGTTTAAGAAGAATGGAGACAGGCCACGATCAGTAAGCAGAAAATACCTAGCACCAATACACATTTTCCCCTCAAAACACCAACAACCAATATATTAATATTCCTAAAGAACAGAGATTATAAGCAAAAGATGTTTATTAAAATATGCCAAAAGTCTACCAAAACTATGGTCCTCCTTGTGTTGATGGAGCGACTGGGCACGACGAGCGAAAGCAACTACTAGCCGTAGTATAGTGAATTACCTCTAGGGTAACCGCACTATTTCATGCAGCACTAAACGTGCATTTAATACTTACTACATGTGGGCACACAAATTGACCGAGTATATTCTCAGTATTCAACAACGAACTCGACTTATTAGCTATTTCCAAGCATACGCGAATATTTTACCTATATATGTCGATTCCCGGTCGATGCACCAAATGTTCTGATACGAACGTATATAAAAGTATGTGGCCTTCGAAATGAATCGTAGCCTTCAAAGCAAACAATCAAATAATACAGTTATCAATCAAATACGATATTTATTAAATAATATAAACTTTGTATAGTCAAATATGTTAGATAATTCAATAATACAAACAAAACCCAAAGGGCTCGGTGGTGTGAATTTTGCGCCCCGGAACTTTGCGCCCCGGACCCTCAATAAAGGATGGATCTGTGAGCCCCAGTGCCAATCGTCAGGAATATTTGAATGTTTACGTTCTTTCTTATTTTTTACAGTTTTTGTATGAACATTAATTAATTTTTAATTGTGAAATTATTTCTTTAAATATCACAGCTAACAATAGGCTGGCATTCTTCTTTCAAAAATAAGTTCAACGTCGCTCACCCATCTCTATCATCCTTCATTGTGGCAATAAAACAGGAAGAACGGAACGGTATCTTACCTTTGTTATATTTGTTAGGATCGGGGAAACTTGAGTAAGGTCGGTAGCGTTTGGTCACAGAGAGAGCGAAGACGTTTTTGCTATAGTCAAAGCGAGCTTTCTGTTACTGAACTCATTGTTTGCGTAGTGTTCGCAGGATAAACTGTTCGGTACTATTTGAGGTGCTGAATATACTTTATTTCGCCGAATACTAAGCAATAAAAAAAATTATCTGGCTAAGTATTAGTTCAGATAGTTGTTATATTTGTTATTTGTTTCTTGTTATGAAATAAGCTTGTAATCGGATTTTATATGTACTCATTTGACAAAGCTATCCGATAGTTGTTACTTATAGAGTAAGCAAACTGTTTAAAAATTTGATATCTTTACGGGGCGCAAGGATACGGGGCGCAAAGTTCGCATTACCGAAATTATTGGTTTTTTACTTACAATTAGTATTTCTATTTTTTAAGTCATAACTTATCTTGGTGTTTCCCTTCTGAAACAGACACTGTCATGTTCCTATAAGAATAATAGAATACTGGATTCACACAAAGGTAAATTTATTATATATAAAAGTTAAATGAAAGTATAAACTTGTAACTGCAAAAATATATATATAAAATATTTGTATATATCAAATTTACATCAATGAAATATTTATTATTAGCGTTTCATATATCTTCATATGTACGAACTAGACGATCACAGATACCGTCTCTTTCACCAGCAGCTGTTTCAATAAAAAAAGAAAAGTGAGTTATTCCTTTATCGGTGGGTCAATGGTAGAATGTTTGCCTGCCACGCGGGCAGCCCGGTTTGGTTCCCGGCCTATGAACCATGTTTAAACTCATTTCCATCAATGAATTTAATGAACTTAATTACACAGCGGTTGAGTGATAGCTTAATTATAATAAGATTTCTCTATAGTCTATTTCAAGAAATAGGTTTGCAGCGCGGTATCACGAGCGGTGCGGCACGTCGTAAAGAATGAATGTACTTTTGGAGAAAACGCACCACGTCGATTTTACATTCATTTATAACACTGCGCCTCGCTGGTGATACCGCGCTGAAAACCTAGTTCTTGAGATAGACTATACATAGTATAAATATACAATAAAGGATAAGAAGGGAAGTAGTAAACTAAAAAAGAGGATAAGTGACAATTGGTTTACCAGAGCAGGGCGTTTCTCTAGATGAACAAGCCGAACGCCAATAACGTCAATTGGTCTGAGGACCGAGAATCAAATTCCACCATTGTTCAAATGATCAACACCCCATCTAATCTTTTACTGGAGTCGTCGGTTGTAAAAGAAGGCGAAGAGTCACCATCCACCCAAAGCGACGATATTTCAGAGCCAATTCCATTATGGGCCGAGGAAGTGGAGAAGTCTGCAGCCATGGCTCTGGATAAATCAGAAAACAATGAACCTAAGTTTAATCTACCTCAGGGTAGCGAACCAAGCTTTAAACAGTTGGTAACTGTTAAATTTCATAACTTTAAGAATATATTATATAATACGAATAGATAACAATTGATAATAAGCGAGGAAATCGTGGTCTTAGCCATTGTTATCAATTCTTATATATATAATAAATATTATAATTCAATGAATCTCTTATAATACAACATTATTTTTCAGGAGTTTTACCAGAGACCGGCTACGGTGGTAATGACCGGCAATTGAATCTTGCCAAGTACACCAAATAGTTGTCGATGATGGAAAATTGCTTGTATCAGTATAATGGTGGAGAATGTATAGTCGAAGCTCAAGGAAAACACCACAAAAATATTATGATAGTCCATCAAAGGTGGTGTGAATTTTGCGCCCCGGAACTTTGCGCCCCGGAACTTTGCGCCCGAACATTTGCGCCCCGGAACTATGCGCCCGAACATTTGCGCCCCGGAACTTTGCGCCCCAGAACTTTGCGCCCCGGAACTTTGCGCCCCGGACCCTCAGTAAGGGATGGATCTGTGAGGCCTAGTGCCAATCGTCAGGAATATTTGAATGTTTACGTTCTTTCTTATATTTTTTACAATTTTTAATTATGAGATTGTTTCTTTAAATCTCACAGCTAACAATAGGCTGGTATTCTTCTTTCAAAAATAAGTTCAACGTCGCTCACCCATCTCTATCATCCTTCATTTTGGCAATAAAACAGGAAGAATTAGACGTTCAAGCGCGACTTACGCGACTTCTTTCGTTCCGTGGAGAGTTTCAGTGTACAGTTAAGGAGAAGACCAATGTCTTCAAAGTAGAAACAAGATTTACGGGTCGGATGCTCTTTGAACTGAGACAAACACCAAGAAGACGAATCATATTGGAAAATATTTACTGCCAATTTTCGCCTGTGTATTTGGTTGAAACCATCTGGGTAAGTTACATTTTGCAGCTCCTTGGGTACGCGCCGACTTTTAAGAAAGTTGCAACGGGCCACGGAAGGGCCCAGTGGAATGAAGAATTTGGAAAATTACTCACTCGAGAAATTTTTCAAATATTATTTTCTTTTTAAAGGGTTATGCTCACACTATTTTCAAATTTCTTTTGTTGTGCCACTTTTTCAAAACTTTCATTCTTTCATTGTCATTTAAGTGATATTTCTAGACTGCTCTGTACCATTATTGCCAATACGACAATGTTGACTGGAATCTATGAGTTATCGTCCTGTGTCAAAAAGAAATACCTGATTTTCATCAGATGTTTCACTCAACTGTAGCAAGCCCGATATTAGCTCTCAATGATAATAATAATAATAATTTATTTAGCAAGAGAAGGAATAGAATATACACTCATAATTGCAAAAATGGTATTTGCAATTATGAGTGTTACTATATCGATGATGCAATGTTCACTATACTTGTAGAATATGCAGTGAGTCTATAGCGGTCTGTAAACGATGAGCTATTTATTGTCGGCGGCCAAGGTTTATGATTACGGTAAGAACTGCAAATTTTATTGGAGCGCGACCGAGCAATGGCGCGCGAAACTCGGATTAGTCAATAATGCAATGTATAACACCAAATATAACTCATTTCTCGGAAAAAAATAATTTATATTAGTGAATATAACTATTTGGCCCGTTTTAAGTTGAGCGCTCAGACCTTTAACTTGCCTATCGTTTATCCGCCGACTATATAGTACCCTTGTCCGGGAAACATTCCGTTTGAAGCTTCTAGAAGTTATAAATTTCAATAAGTTAAAATATTTATAATTAAAACCAGATAATTACGTGATCAAATTTCAGATCCAATATAAAGAATCACAAATCAAGTTCACTGTTCAATATGAGACGCCCATGCCCGCTACAAGAAAGCGATTATACCAAGAGAGTGATTAGGAATGAGTTTCTCAGAATACTGTAATAATGTAATGCAAATTAATAAAGTTGTTGAAATTGCTTGACCTAATTTTTTGTTAGTAAAAATTAATGGGATAACTTTAAAGTGAAGTTAGGAGGTTCAGAGGTTAGACGATTAGCCTCATAAGCTGAAGATCAATCGATCAAATCCTCCGTAACCTATCTGTTTTGCAATGCAATTTCCGTTTTCTGAAATTGGTTCCTTCAACATCGTTTTCTAAACAAACAGTGAACTCGTTATTTGCAAAATAAATAATAACAATAATTTATTCAATACTGAAGATTATGTCTTTCTTGGTTCACTTCTTGCCGTTTGCATACATACTTCTCCTAGCTGTTCCTTGAATTGATCCCTCCATCTTCTCTTTTTTCTTCGCAAATTGCATGGGTCTCCATTAGACTAGACGGCGGGGCAACATTCCGGGCTCAAAATGAACAAACCTGAGTGGAAAAGAACTTGGAATTTTACTGAACTAGCACTGCAACGAGGCCATAAAACTTTTCTTTGCGCAGTCAGCTACCGGAAAGGTAAATAGATAATCAGTGTAGATTGATATCTTGAATAGCAATAACACTGTTATTCAAATGATTTCTCTACCATACACACCAGTGGTGTGCGGGATCCCTCCCGAATCCCTCCCGAATCCCGGATCCCGGCCTTTTTTTGACCTAAATCCCTCCCTCCCGAATCCCGGGAACTTTTTGTTACAATCCCGAATCCCGTTCCCGAATCCCGCCGATTTTGCGGAAAATCACGGGATTTAAACGGGACAACATACTAACAATATTGTTTTTTGCCAGAATCGGAGATATGTTTTAGTCAATCTACTAATCTCGCAGCGATTTGTCTTTATCAGTTTTTTAATAAGAAGTAAATGTTTAATTTTCCGAAAGTACGACTTAAAACAGAAAATCATCATTTATTTTATATTTAATCATCAATTGATACTCGAACTTTTGGATGAGCAATGGGGCCAATTCTGACTTTCTAACTTCCTAAGTCGAGTATCTTTATGGTTTCTATATTGTTTAAATTTTATCATGTTTCACGGTGTTCGGCGTATTACTGCCTTCTGCGCTTACAATTTGTCCCTCTCTGGCTATTCTGGTATCCTGGCCAGCTGTAATGTAACGAAACATATCGAACAACACGTAATACAAGTAAAAATGTGCAATGCAACATTTTGGGGAAATGCGCAATTGGTCGCTGCAGCTTACTGTAGTTTCGTGAAGGGACGAAGCCTGGCGTAGAACTTGCTGGAAACATTTCAAAACACGTGCAAAAACGACGTACTTTGCAGCACAACGGTACGAACTGCAATTATTTAGAGCTCATTCGAGTACTTAGAGCTAATTTAGACCTAATATATGCTGCAATTTTAATTTATTAGACCTTTAACTGCTTGCGATTTGTCCGCCGACTATATATAATACGATATTAATCTTTCGAGGTTTAGATAATACGAAAACGATGAACACAACAATTCAATCTGGCATTGTGATTGCAATTCTCTGTCTAAACTTCTACTATTTATATGTGTATCAAGAAGATGAAAGGTTGTTTTCATTGCAAACATGTGGAACCAAAATAATAAACTAATGGGATCGAAATGTTTTGAATTATCACGACTATAATTTAAAACGAGCTTTGTCCATGAACTCTCGTTTGCTTAACTTGAACATCATATACCGCGAAGCTAGTGATGGAACCAGTCGTGAAGCTTGTCGTAAAAAGTCATGCATACATACAGTGAAATTCATTGAGAAAAAGAAAACATCCTAAATATTTATGGTATGTTTCAGGCCTAGGTCACATATATCCCACCATATGGAGCAAAAACAATTACCTGTTAATATGGATGAGCCAGTTAAGCCCTCAAAGAGGTATAGTCGATAACAAAAAAAGACTACAGCGAGCAGTGTGGTGTAAGGTTTGTAAAATCGCTCGTTCTGTGGCAAAATTGAATTTCCATTATATGATTCGAGCGCAATTGTTTGTTTGTTGACAGCACACTATTATTGTACTAGTTTTATTTTGAATCATGTCCAAAAATAACAAATACGCAATTGCGGAAGCCAATGTATACCACCGCGCTCTGGGCTCTGTTGTTTGTTTTACACTAAACCGTGAAATTCATTGAGAAATTAAAACATCCTGAATGTTTATGGTATTTTTCAGGCCTAGGTCACATGTATCCCACCATATGGAACACAAACCATTACCGGCTATTATAAATGATACAGTTAAGCCCATAAAGAGGTGGGATGTGTTAAAACAAAACGTAAATATGTAGTATAGTCTGCCCCGAGAGTAATAATATAGTGTCTCTTGCGTATTTTTAGGATTTTTAACATCGCACCTGCAGGCAAAATGTACGCGCGTACTTGCAAAGTTGAATATTGAACGGAGAGTAGCCGCAAGATGCTGGCGCGGTGCTTGCAAAAGGGGATCAGACGAGCGTTGAATTCTTTACACTCCATCATTACTCTTGCCGCTGACTATAACTTCTCATAGTAATTTACTATCTTTCAAACCTTTGAACCTAATTTGGATGCGTTAAGACGGGGTTGGTGGCTGTGTTACTTGTTTCATACTATTACGATATTCAGTACTCAAAATATGAGTTTTCATCGAAATACCTTTTGTTTTTGTTTCACAGTCCCACTGAATGAGTTTAGTATATAAAAAGCAAAAAGCAAAAAAAAAAGCAATTTATTTCCTGTAATCGCACTTATCACCCAATAGCTGGCGCAGGGTTTTGTCCGGAATCCTCTGAGCAGATACGGCTCCTTTCTAGATAAATACGCTCCTTGTTTCCCAAACCTTGTGCAGGTTTACTATACCGTATCTATAGTCTATACGGCCGGGCTCTACCCAGCAAGTTGAGTTGACTGTTTAGACAATACACATTACATAGTGAAATATTGAAATATATTGAAATTGTTAAAAAAAACAGTTTCATTCTAGAACAGACGACGACATTTACACCGCACGTGGCTATATAAGTTTCGCTACAGCGCAAACCGAGATTTTCAAGAAATTCGGTTTATTTTTGGTCGATAGCAAACCGATAATACCAAAACTTATCTATGAAGTTCAGCCAAAATGCCGAGCGGTAAGTTTTCTCTTCTGTCGGAAAGTCTATATTTTAACATAAAAGTTAATTTCGCAGAACGAATTCCCATTTGGTGGAAGTAAACTATGGTCGCTTGCGCGAAAAGAGCCCACTTATCCACTTGGCCAAAACAAGCTTCTAATAAAGTCTGTAACAAGAAAAATGCTCCAAGATGCGGTGTTAAATCATGGCTTTGGCAATTACGTATTTGGGTTTTATGAAATCAAATCATCGCATAAAGACCGCATGATATTTTTCTGGTAACACACAATAAATTGCGCTTTCCACCGCACCTTACGGCCTTTTTCTTGTTACAGACTATATGTGCCCCGACTCAATTATTCTGAAAAGAAAGGTCTTTTCTTTAGGTTATAAAAAAGTAGCAAGCCTACTTGGCGAGCATTTCCAAGATGACCGTAATTTCTCATCCTTACAACAAATATAAGCAATTTTAAGTTCTGCTAAGGGCAATTTCAACAGTAGAAAAATTTATAGATATATTCCGAATGGTTAGAAAAATCAGTGGAACACAATGAGTCCTCAACGCCGCCGGAGGAAATACCCAATAATTGGAAGTCAAATTACACGACTTATCACCCAATAGCTGGCGCAGGGTTTTGTCCGGAATCCTCTGAGCAGATACGGCTCCTTTCTAGATAAATACG
>JAQGAV010000249.1:0-39274 GCA_034691345.1 Phasmarhabditis papillosa
AGCCATTTCTACCACTGAAACCACCGGTGGCCTTAAGTTCGAGGAATAGATTTACTGGGCCCTAAAAGCTCACCCAAATAGTCTATTTCGCCGAATAAATATTTCTGTTTTATATTTTTCAGATTGAAAAGTTATGAAAAACTATATAAATATCAAAAAATTTGAAGAAAAACGAACAATTTTACAGCATTTTCCATTTTGCGCATCGCTGTAATCGCTATCTGCGGTTACTATAATTCAGATATTCCAAAAGTTGCTGATAACCATACTTATGTTACGAATTTTACTTCTATCTCGCGAATACTGTTGTTTTGAGTAATTAAAATGATAGAAATGTTTTTAGTTTTTGGAATTTCCTTCTGGTTTTCGAGTTCTGGATAAAGCCCGCCCCTTATGAAAGGGTGCGCGATGCCTAAGGGCTGGGAGGCTAGATTTTCAAACGACCATAACTCGGTTTAAAATGATTGTAAAAAAATTTGATCTTCATATTTCAAGTCAATTTTGATAGGTCTATCGATTAAAACATTAAATAGAGGAACTACTTTTTGAGTAGACCGTGAAAGTCGGCGAAAAGACATTGGTTTTATTCCGAACTTATATCCTTTAAGCGCATATTTTGCCTGCTTAAAAAAATAGAATTTTCTAATTGTTAATTTTGTTTAGGAAAATGAAACACGCGCCCAGTTTCTCATATATTTGTAGAACGCCTATTTATTAGACATAATAATGAATTTTCAATAATAAGAGAAACCCCCAAAGAAGGCTACCGGCCAGTGATTATGAAAATGGGCGATACGACATTGGTTTTAATATGCACTTATAATTGTTCATAGCGTATCTTGCAAATTTAAAGAAAGATAGCTATCTTGTATTTTCTGAGTTACATTTGATTGACTATTAGGTAAAACAGTTTAGAAATATACTATTTCAATATTAGAGCTGACCTGCCTGGCACCAAGCTATTCAGTAAAGATTACTTTTTGATATTGTTAAAATAGAGGTTATTGAGAGAGTAAAACTTCAATAGACTGGTTAAATTTACATGTTATAATATTTCGAAACGCAACAATTAAATGCATATATACTGCCATTCGTTTTACATTGTTAGAAATGGAGAGAATATATCTGCGAAATTAAAAGATAGAAATTATGATTCCAGCAATGGATAACTTACTTAAAGAACTTAAGATCATAAAAACAAAATTCAAACCTGTACTCAATATAAATCAATGAATTTCTTTATTTTCAAAAGTTTCTAGTTATTGAATCTTTCGAGATCTTATTTGGATAAAATATTATGAATTAAAAATGTCACTTATGTTATTAAAAAAGAATATATTATAATATAAATACAAAACATTTTAGAGATTAAAAATGATAAAACAACTATAAGAAAGAAAATTAGCCAACCAATCAATATTCATAATGAAACACTAAAAGCAGTTACCAAATTTGAGTAGCGTTTGTTTGAATACTGAAACGCCATTCAAAATTCAGCTGCGTATCGCTGCTCTTAATAGTTGATGCGCAGAATAATCCCGATTTCGGATGACTATAGCTCCGCTCAGAATAGATATTTTCGAACCAAACTTTCAGAATCAAGTTTTTCCCCCAGTTTCTACCCGAGTACCAAATTTCAGCCAAATCGGTTGAGAAACAAAAAAATGATCACTGACACGAAGACACGGTAGAACTTTAATTATATAGGATTATTTGAATTGTTAATTACATGTAGAGATGAATAATTATTCAATTCTTTAATTATAAACTTTTCGGGAGATATTAGCTGCTCGTCCTTGAAAAAAATGCAAAAATAAATAATAAGTGTTAAAATCTTTTAAAATACTTAGTTACACCACAATTCATCTTTACATGTAATTAAGAGTTCAAATAATGTTTCAATTGATCAAATCGGAAAAAACATCCCGAACTCAAACCCTCGGGACATCCAGGATGTTGGAAAGGCGCCCTGTGGACAATTCACAGCATTCCATGGCTAATATCCGTTCCGCTGCGTTCCTCGGGACATTGTTGTACACGGGCACAGTCCTTCATGAAATTAGAGTTGAACACGTGCGGAAAAGCTGCTACTATGCAGCACAATAAGAATCAAATTTTTGAATTGGCCGTGTCTTTAAATGTTGATGAGTTGCAGGAGTTCAAAATATACAATTCGGAAAATTTTGTCAAATTTTAGTCATTCCTGACTAGTATCAAAAAAAGAAGATGTAAGAGTTACACTACGTCGTGCAAATACGCATAAGTAGCGTTCATTGACACGATCTAAACGTCAAAGTTGACGTTAAAGGCGCGGTACCCTCGAAAATTTCTCCTTAATTTTAATGTTTAAATAGAGAAAGCTAATAATACTAAGTCGAAAGGTGACTATCGATTTTTCATAATCATTTTGAGCGGAATTATGGTAGATTGAAAATACTGTTACCCTGCGTTTAGGTTATAATAAAGGCGGAGTCGTGTTGCGAGCTGCGACCTTAAATATTGAAAATCTAAAAACTTTCTACCATTATTTTTTTGTAAAGCATGAAACGCACCAGTATTATTCTAAATTTTGATCATTACTGTAGGCTACAGTAGCTAAACCCAAAATGCAACATCTCGTGGAATCGTTCATTTTCCATCAATTATATTTTGCTATATTGATAATTTTTCTTAACTAACTCAAAACAATAAATTTTTAAGTGAATTTTTGGATCTACGTGTTCACAGACATACCTCAGTGTCAACTTAAAGCCCAACGTCAGTTAACTTCGCCGTCGTTTAAACAGTCATATCATTACAAACAATAACGTTTCGCCACAACCGTCAAAAGATCAGACCCATGTTTTTATGTTCACCATCTGTTTTCATGTTTGAAATGTGTATTAACCTATTTATTATTCTGAGGAAGTTATATATGAAAAATAATATGAAAATAGCTATTTTTGTGTCAGAGATGACGTCGACAAGATCAAATGATTTTGAACATTTCATTTATATAGGCCAACGTCAGAAATGACGTTGAAGTAAACGGTGGCGTGGACGTTACCGTCGTTAATGAACGCCTTTAATTGTATCTGCTCACCCTATATTTTATCAGAATCTCCTACGGTTGGTAAATGATGGCAAAAGACATCCGATGACAGATGTGATGACGGCTAGTCCAAAGACTACAACATTCCATGCATGGAATAAAACAATTAATAACATAGTCGTTAGTTTGGTAAGATAGACAAGTTAAATATGGTTTTCATTATACAAATTTACAAAAGAAAAAATGTAAAACAAATTTTTGCGATTATACTGGGAGTTAACATAATGAAGGTCACAAGTGAGGAACTTTCGTGGGCGAAGAGTGGCATCTGTGGCAGTATGCACAAATATCCCGGGCGCGGGTGGGGATGGGATGGGCGATGTGCCCTCAAATTGCATTCACAGATGTTTTTGCTTTTTTTCTAGATTTAAGCTGTTTTCTTCATTTTCTTCGAATGTATTCATTGAAGGATATTTTCCTATTATAGAAAGAGATTACTCATAAAAACGCTGTATTACTGCTACAACAAAACCGATAAAGCAAAAATCAGTGACAGAATTAACCGCTGCGAGAAGTTTTGCTTGAGATATGAATATTATAAATTTTAATTTATAATATAGAAAAAGTAGTCAAACGTAAATAGTAGAAAAAATAAAAAATTTACAGAAGCAATACAAAGATAAGACGGTCCTGTTTAGAGCATATATTTGATAAGATTTTGACACAGAAACTGACCTCATATAATACTTCAAGCAAGTCAATACTGGAGATAATCTAGGCAATCGTACAAAGCTTCTACTCTGGCTGGAACGGTGAAAACGACACGAACCAGATAATTGAAACGATGATGAATATTTCTACTGCTCACAATAACTTTGCTAATGAGTTCGAAGTAAGCTTAAATTTTCAATAAAGCACAGTCAAATGTAAATAACTTTATTATGCAAGACAAAATATGCGGAGTAACCAGTTTGCCGTGCAGACTAGCAAAATATACCTTTATCTTTAAATTTAAAAAAATATGCGACAGATAGAAATTTGACCAAAAAATCTGGAAAAATTTCAGTTAAATATCTGGGGAAAATATGTTGATCAATATATGGTTGAAGCAGGACAAACCCCGGAATCTTTCACAAACGAAAATATAGTCCAAAATTTAAAAACAAAACTAGCAGAAGCGTATACCAAGTGAGTTGATTTGAGCCTACACCCATATTCTTTTTGACTAAATCAAAACTATTGTGATCCAAGAGCGAAAGCTTGCCTATTTATGCAGCCTATCACTGTAATTGCTTCATATTCCCATTTTAGTGATGAGTTCTACGCAATGGTGTACACAAATACATATCAGTATCGAGGATTTGATGGTATGTCTGCAATTACCAAACAAAGTTTGCATTGACAACACCAGCATTGCAAATTACAAATATTTTCTCCATTAAGGTTTAACTTCTTTGAGAGAGGATCTACTAATTGGCGGCGCCGCCATTTGACCTCCTACTAATTGGCTCGTATTTACTTTTTTACTCGAATATTATTTACAAACAATATTTGGGTATTTTTTAAGTTTCAATTAAAGAAGGTAATTTTTGAAGTTTTCTCTACTATAGTAGACGGCAAAGGTTTATGCAGGGGTATACGGTGCGAGCTGCAAACTCAATGGGTCATACATATCTTTGCTATTACGCGCAAACGCCAAATTTAGAACGAAATATTCTATTAAAACAAGGTGATATCGTTATTTTTTCTATTTTTCATGTTATTTTCTCTTAAATTTTTGCCGGTCGTTAAATAGTATAAGAAAGTAGAAAATATGCCAGCATTAGCAGCTATAAAAGTGATTTGGCCTTTATTTCTTTGAGCAGGCTCCTTATCATGCTAAATGTACATTTTTGATCAAGCCCATATTTATTCTATATTCATATTTCTGTATAGTAACTATGTTTATAAAAATATATTATTTTAATATCGTATTGGTATAAAAAATATACGTTTTTTCTTCATTGGCTGATTTAGTGAATTGGAATTATTTGAATTTGCGCGCTGGCAATAGAGCGCCCAGACCTTTAACCATCATAAAACTTTGCCGTCGACTATAGTTTACAATTACTGACGCCCAATCACTTTTTTTCTCACAATTTTCGCACTTATTTTTCTTCTTCAACACTATCAAATAAGTTTTCGACCATAGAGAACTCGATAATAACATTTGTACTTGACCAATGTCGAACTATCTTTGAAGAAACAATTTTTTTGCCAAAATATTTCTTTTGAAATAATTGTTATTATTGAGTTCTCCATAGTTGAAACCCTATGTGAAAGAGTTTGGAAGCAAAAATAAGTTTAAAAAAATGAGAAAAAAGTTGTAGGGGAAAATGAGGGAAATTTGGTCGAAATCGCGTGAAAAACACAAAACTTAATTATAATAATCTATTTCATCAAAATTACGGGTCCAACATTTTTTTCAGTACAATTTACTGAAATGGCGGCGCCGCCAATTTGAAATTAGCAGGGCTAAGAATTTGACGGGCCGGCATAGGCCGGCCTTTTCCCAACCCTGCCAATTAGTAGGTCACCTTTGAAAGTGCTACAGCGTCATACAACCGACCACAAAGTCGAAACAAATAGAAAAAAAGGTACCCCAATTAGCGGCGTGTCATAAATTTTCAAATCATTCCACTTCCAATAAGATAGAATAATAACCAAATCTAACCAAAGCAATACATTAATGAATTTAGATTATCCGGATACCAGATACATGGTGTCTGAGGGGGATGTTAAGAAAAATAAAGCAGATAAAATAACTATAATAGTCACAAGGAGCCGTGAACGGTATTCGCATGGTACTAATGAGAAAAGTATAGAGCACATGAAGGATTTGGTTAATTCAATAAACGCACATGTACGGTGAGTTAATCATACAAAAACCACATAAGTTTTACCTAATTTTCGGGTTCAATATATGTTTTCCAATATACAAAGTTTAGAACATTTATAATATATTCAACCAAATTAAAATTCGTTTGCGAAAACTATTTCTCTCTATCCGATTTTCCGTAATATATAAAAAGATGGGATGCCGCCCACAAAACCATCTAGTGATACCTAATTTTATACTTACTTATATATAAACTTTCAGTCAAGCTAGTTACCTCGATATCGAAGATCACCACTCCCTCGTAAATTCGAAGGTAATTATGTTTTCGGACAATGTATCCATAGCATACACGGGACCATTGAAGTTCGGACCGGGATGGTGGCAGAGAACTCGCTGTTATGATCATGTAACACTTTGGTATATTATTAGGAATAACTTGAAACCAAATGTAGCCTGTACCATTGTTGTCACTCACAAGTGATCATGTTCACTGTACTATAAAGTGGTTAATTATTGTATTGAAGTATTTCAAAGATTTGATGATCGACAATTATTCAGAGAACCAAATTACTCTTGGAATCGAAAGTATTCCAAATTTAACAAGAGCGGTAATTTATTGATTCCCTCAATTATTCTTATTTTGTAAGTGTTAGATAAATTAGTATCCACTAAACAGTTGTATAGGGCGGACATAATTAAATGCAGTCTTAGCCTTAGGAACATAGGCGCGAGTTTAGTCAATTTAGAATAGAATGGTATTTTATTAGTTTAATGAAATTTGCACGCTGTACATTAAACACAGTGCGGTAACTAGTGTTACTATTTTTGGCAAAGTTCTCTAAATTTAAAGGTAAAGCGGTAAAACGAGTTTCCAAATTTTTCTTTTGTTGTTTCCATTCTCCTTTATACCTTCTTCTTATCTGGACCAGGGCTTTGGTTCTAAATGAGGTTCGGGGCCACTAGAACGAGGGTCTCTAACTGTCCCACTTGTTTGTCCACCTTTACGACTCTTGGTCAAGGATCCGATCAGCCCTCCAAAAATAGAACTGTGTGGGCGAGATCCTCCGTAACTTCTCTCCAATAACTAACGCCTTGTTTTCGCTTTGGCAGTTTCACGAAATATATCCAAGTCTCTTTCCTGATCGAACATATTTTGGATACATCTGTCTGCAATCAAGCAAATGCGACTATGAAGGAATTCACTGATCTCTTCAAGCCTATTGTTAGCAAGGCTTTGCAGACTCACAGTACGCTCGAGAAGTTATATATATGACGAATTCCTTTTGCGCGATATTCGCACACCTGGCGCCCTATTGCTAACTACATCCACGTGGTTTCTTCTGAGTCCTTTGGGTTAGGTTTGTAATTATATTTTAACGTTCGTCATTCGCGAGAGTATCTACGCTCTCTCCTCACGTTAAACTTATATAACACTCCTTCGCCGTATTCTTGCCCATACAATACGGCGTACTTACCTGATGTAGTATTCTACGGAATACCACTTTACTGAAAAGGACATACAGGACATACATAGTATTGTATCGGTAGGTAGGGCGTGTGGTGTGTAAGACAATGGTATCCATAGCGTGATTAATGTTAAGGACTAGTAAATGATATTACTAATATAGTAAGATTTTGAAAAACTAAATAATTATGGTTACGATATAAAATTGAGTTTGGAAGCTGCAAGTAGTACCAAATAGATTGTTGTTGTACTACAACGAATTCTAGGAGATTCATGTTACTTCATACATTTTTCTCTAATTTTCTGAATAATGTTTATCTGAATTATAAGGACAACTGCGTAATACGTAATACATAAGGGCAACGGGGTACGCCTAAGCGAAAACTGTAACTGCTGCCTGTTTTAGCTTTCCAGATGCCCTCAATGAACTTGAAAAATCTTCTATCAAGAAACGTATCCCGAATATCTTACATGAGAACAGATTACTTTAATAATTCTGACAGCTGAAATATAAGTTTTCTCTGATAGGTGTAAGTCTGACGAAAGCATTTATATTCCTGTAAAATGAGAGCCTTATTTTCTTAATCAGTAGGTGAGCGGAAGCTTTTTACTAAAGATAGTTAGATCAGAATTTATCATGATTTAGATCTTGGGAGCCATTCAGTAAAGATAGTTAGATCTGATTATATAATGAGCATGGCAAAATATTCTAGAAGGAGATTAGATAGCGCATAGTCAGAATAAATCCTGAGCATGGCAAAATATCCTAGAAGTGAATTTACGAAAGATACCGCTCTATGGCATTCTAACTGATTATATACGCAAATAAATTAGAATCTGAAAGTTGACTTCCGTAGAAGACATGGCCTCAGGACGAACCTCTTCTGTCTTTTGATTAAGACCGTTTAGATTCGAATTTCATTTTTCCTCGTATAATTTCTTTTACTTTATCACATCGAAATTAATGTTAACCGCTTGAAAGACGAATGCCCATGAAGGACGAAAACATGACCTTACCTAATCGAAACAACCCAGGTATAATTAACCTATCGAAAAGAATCAGTCTATAAAATAATATCAATTTTCTTGAAAACTGAGAGCTTCTGAACAGTGAAATGTAGTTGTGTACTATGGTAAATAGGTGGAACTTAACGAAATGACAGGAATGAAACACGGTGGGTAAATCTTAATGCTAACCAAAACATTTCAATGATTCTAATCGTTGTAATTATACGTACTCTCTGATCGGGATAGCACTGGCTAAAACTCATGATATACATATGTATTGGAATTGTGGTAATGAGAACCATGAAGACTCAGATAATGTGTATGTAACATAATATTAATGTGGCTAAAGAACGTTCTTTGAGATGTAGAAAAAAGGCAATTCTGAATACGCGGAAATAAGAAGAATTGAAGAATATTTCTGATAAAAATATTGCTAGGTAACCAACCCAGCTGATCAACGAATCGGAAATAATATCGTCCAGTAGGAAGACAACTCAAGGAGCATCCCAATCGCATTAGCTAAAGAAAATTCCTACCTTAATGGTAGGTAGAACTGGAGAAGATCTAGATGATTTTCCAGAAAACTGCTATTCCGGATACTTCGCAGCATTCTAAGTGTTAAACAGGAACCAACAGATAAATATGGTTCCAGAGAACCTCGCTGAAAACAATGTAACTAAAAAATATAAGAAATAAAAAATAAAATAAGGTCTAAAAAAAAATTAAGTGGATTTTGTCTTTTCACACGCCGGAATGGCATATTCTTCTAGCCGTATCTTACTATGAGTAAGATACGCAGGTTATCGCCTGCTTTTCTGTTCAAGGAACGACTCCGCGTGTTATATTCCATTTTTCGTTTTAAAAACTCTGCATATGCTGTGTATTGCCTTGCCGCTTTCTGTTAGTGGAGAAATGTAAATTGAAATCAAGCCTCCTTGGAAAGGAGCACTTCAAAAAATACGAATCTTCAGTCGAATCCAAATTCATTCAACTGTTCCCTGCTTGCCACAAAAGCAGTTTTAGATGTCTGTGCTTTGAAGACCTAATTGGTAATCCTGAATTTGTTAGCGAATTTTGAATTTGGACGAGTCAAACTTCCAGATGAAACAGTTCACTTTCATATTAGTAAAGGATTTAACACCTGCACTCTTCACTTAGGAGCAGAAGAAATCCTAGCGTTACTGGAATGAATATTATAGCAGTCAGTAGGATTCAATAAAGCACACCTTTTAAGTACCCTTCCAACGCATGCGCTAATGTTCGAAGGGTACTAAATTCACTGTGTATTTAAAACAAAACCAGTCATTTCTAGTAAATAAAACCAACACAATTTAATTTTAGAATGTTATTTAATAGATAAAACACATAGACATCACTAATACAAATAAACTATTTAACAAACAATATGCAACTAATTAAATTTAATTAAAATAGACAAGGATTTATATATCTATTAGACGGATTCGGTACTTGGGGTGCATAGAGCGGACTGTCCTCGAAGGCAGCTGGTGGTCGAGCCGAATCTGGAGACTTCTTGTTTAGAAAAGAGAAGCCTTTGCGGGGTTTAGACTTGACAAAATAATCTGGTTTCTTAAAGGCCCGGGCCGGGTTCCGTGGACATATAAACTTCTTAGAAGGTGACCGGGGCAGAATCGATGTTTGATTATCCAGAGTTACTTCACAGTACGAATTATCTGAAGGATCGAATAGAAATGCAGGTTTGCCGAGCAAATCAAAGGCAGAGGAGCTCATTCCGGGAGCGACAAAATCATCCAGATTCAGTACGGTTGGAGCTGTGGAAGTTGTTGAAGCATTCTGGGGAACTTTATCCGAGAACTCGGCCGACATTTGATCAGATGAAGACGGTTGTTTATTGAATTTGGCATTTGGATCACTCTCTGGGGGGCAGCCGGCACGAACCCAATCCTAAAAATAAATATAATATACTATGTTCCAATTCAATCAATTAACTATGTTATACATACTATTATACTAGTACCAAGTCGACTGACAATGAATTAAGCCCTTTTACCACTCAAATCTATCTATCTTACAGCAAAAACAGTTTCTACAACTACTGTATTTTAGCCAAAAACGTTTGCTGATTGAGTCCCGGTGGCAAATTATAGAAAAGGGAAACATTCCGACAATAATAGTTGCTTGTCTCAGACAGACTCCGAAATATAGTCGACGGCAAATGTTTATGCTGGTTAAAGGTCTGGGCGCCCCATTGCCAGCGCGCAAATTCAAATAATTCGAATTCACCAAATTAGTAAATGAATAAAAACGTATTTTTTTATACGAATACCATATCAAAACAATATGTTTTTATAAAAATAGTTACTATATAGATATAGGAACATAGAATAAACTTGGGCTTGATCAAAAATTTCCATTTAGCATGATAAGGAGCCTGCTCAAAGAAATCAAGGCAAAATCACTTTTATAGCTGCTAATGCTATCATATTTACTTGTTTCTTATACTATTGTAACGACTGGCAATAATTTAAGAGAAAATAACATGAAAAATAGAAAGAATAACGATTTCACCTTGTTTTAATAGAATATTTCGTTCTAAATGATGCATTTGTGCGCGCAATAGTAATGATCTGACCCATTGAGTTTGCAGCTCGACCGTACCCCCCCCCCCCCTGCATAAACCTTTGCCGTCGACTATATTCGTAGGAATAAAATAATCTGTAAAAGAAAATATACTACCAACTAACTATAAGATAATTACATTAGGATAGATAAACTTACCTCAAACTGGCAACCTTAATCAACTTTTTGGTTAATTCTTTTTTTCAGATTCCGAAAAGACTACTATTGTACTCCGGGGCCTTGGAGTCCTCCGCCACCATGCTAGATTATCGGTAGTTGAAGAGAACGGACGTCAGCGCCTTTATGTGGAGCCAATTCAGCAGGAAGCAAGGTTGGTTAACAAAAACATTTATCTTAAAACCAAGACCGATAATGAATTGGTAACACTTTTAGTGAATCACTCTATACAACTAGACCAAATATTTCAGAATCTGTGTAAACGGTCGTTTGGTGAAGGAGAGAACGCTGCTCCGCCATGGCAATCGTGTGCTGATTGGTCAGAATCATTTCTTCAAAGTCAACTGTCCTAAGGAACCTGATGCAATGATGCAATCGATTATGGACGAAAGTGTAATTGTGAATTATGATGATGCTTGGCATGAGGTTAGTTGGATAACTGAAAGACGCCATATCAATAGTGGGGCTTCTCCGAGAACTTACATAAGACGGACTATGTCTTTTTTAAAACTTTCCGCTAGTATACTATTTAGTAATAAACTATAGTTATAAACATTTAAAAACAAAGCTAAATTTACCCTTTTATAGGTAAATGGAGGTGAATCATCTATTTCATCTGCTGTGGATCAATACATGGAGAAAGTAACACAGAAGCATCAGGTATTAACTCTTTCTTCTTAGCCATACTGTTTAAACCTAGTATTTCTTTATATACTCCTTTGGAAGTTTTCTTTCTCCTTTTAAAAACGTGTCCCAATCATTTTGCAGAAAATATTCCTGGAACGGCCGCTGGCTACATTTTTCGTTGTAACCAATTTCCTTTGTTGGTGGCAATTCACATTTTAATTAAAACGACACTAGAAAAGAATTTAGCCCTTTTTGTAATTAAACTAAACCGAAAATGATTGTGTTTTGCCATTTGGTAGTGGCTTGGCTTTCAGTTTGGCTCCATTACTGTAGCTCTAAATATTTATAGTATTTTTATTATTTATTTAGTTTTATTATTTAAATTAATGTATTAATTTAGGAGGATAAGCAGGCTGCACTAGAGCAACAATACGAGGCGTTTGAGCGATATATACAAAGTCTAACGGCAGGAGGGTCGGTTTTATAGAAATTATTATAATTATTTAATGAAAATAAGTTAGCTGAAAAGATATGTTCAATGTGAATGAGTTTACATTAAACTGAAAGCAAACTGTAATACCTTCAAATACAAGAGCTGTGTCAAAATTATGTTAGTAAACATGGCTTTTTTCAGCTTTACCCCATCTACCCCAATGACTCCTGGATTTGCATTCGGTGGTCCTGTTGGTGTTCCCACTCCACTTGGAACTCCCGCTTCGGGTCTGCCTCCATTCCCTTTTCCGAGTAATCCAAAACAGACTGTCAGGAGCAAGTTCTTCTATTGGGCTCAGAGAAAGTAGGTGTTATTTAAATAGTCGAAATAAAAAAGATTACTGATATGCACGCAATTAAAAGTGTTGCTTCCAAAATTAGCATTCCAATTCAACTACGATATTACGATATTACCCAAGATTTACCTTTATAAGCCAAAATGTTTCAGAGAAGAGTTATTTGCCGAAAGCCTTAAAGGCCTAAAGATGGATGTTATTAGAGCGAATGCATTAGCCCGCGAAGCTAATCTGATCAGTAAGGAGTTGGCCTATTCTAGAAGACAGACCACCTACGATGTAACCCTACAGATACCGGCGTCTAATCTAAGGCCCAGTAGGATAAAAGTAAGTCTTTAGTTAGAACACCTGTTTGGTCCGTAATGTTTTCAATGATTAAAAACCTAGAAACAGCACCGCAAACTATTTTAGTAAAATACAGTAAAATAATTGAATTATACTATTCTGTAAATGCAAGATTTTAATAATAATTTATTCAAACAAGGAAAGAACAATGAACGAGATCAAAGCCATAACACAAAATCTTGTTTTTAAAGAAGAAATAAAAAGGAAAAGTGGCAGAAAATGAGACAATTTTTTTTTAAATTTGTTCAGCTGGATTAAACTAGTATATTTTTGAATAATATCTATCTTTTAAGGCGGGTGCATTTGTCTGTGAACCTGTAATTGTGGTTCGTCGTGTTGGTATGAGCGGTCACCAGTTGTGGACTGTAGATCAACTGGAGAACAAACTAATCGATATGAGGGACATGTATAATGATAAGATCAATGGAATTAGCAGGTAAATAATGGGGGGGGGGGGCAGATTGCGGGCTGCGTCTAACCCATGTCGCCGGGAACCGGGCATTTGCCCAAGTCCAAAAATTCCATAAGTTTCAATCCCGAATACAGAAATATCTTTAATCTAACATGTAGAAGATTTGTAACTCCTTAGTTTTAGAGAAGAGTCCGCCGTCTGTTCACCACAAGGTTCGCCTATGAAATCTGCTCGCGCCCCACCTACAGATGAAATAATATCAATCGACCCATTCTTTGAAAGTCAAGAACACCATAGTCTGATAGGAGTTGCTAACGTCTTTCTCGAAGTTCTATTCCATGATCTCAAACTAGATTATCAGGTTTGTTAGATTACTGTAGATTGGAAATTGGTCCTAAAAATGCTAATTCCTGGAAAGGAAAAATTTGGAAATTCAGTTTAATATTTTATTTATTTATTATCGGACTAAATTGAAACCAAAATGAAAGACCTGGTTTTGAAGTTTCCTGCAAAAATTATTGTAATTATCTATTTTAGGTACCGATCATATCTCAACAGGGTGAAGTGGCTGGCCGCCTTCATGTACAAATATTCCGTGTCCCAAATCCGCTTGGAGATCTTGGCCGGGACAGTCCTTTAACTGAAGATTTGGATGTCGGAATGCCGGAGTCGATGCTGGGAAAAGTTATTACCTGCAGGGTAGGTTACAATATTGATTATGATTATCAATTTACAATATTGAACCACTATATTAAATACATTATATATAAATATATATTTTAGGTTCGTATAAAGCGTGCTTCGGGTCTGCCAGAAGCCCTATCTAACTTTGTCTTCTGCCAGTATTCATTCTTCAATATCTCCGAGATGTTGGTTGTTGCTCCTGCTTTTGACTCATCGATTCCTTCGGATCAACAAACTCATGCATCCACCTTCAAGTTTGAACATGAAAAGGTAAACTAGTCGTCCTTTAAAGTCTTTTTTCGAGAGTATTGAAGGTGGCCGAAATAGTTTACTTTCCTCTAAACAATCTCTAATTTCATTTATTACATAACCTCAATAAGCTAAATATTTCAGGATTTCCAAGTTGTGGTAACGGAGGAGTTCCTCGAATACGTTCAAGATGACGCTCTATCTATTGAAGTCTGGGGTCATCGATCCTGCGAAGATACCGTAGTAGAAAGGAGGTTGGACGCCGAGGAGAAAAACAAATCACTGCAGGTACTTTTAATCTACAGCAGCAGATAATTCAATGACCGAGATCAAATCCGCTAGTTTCATAAGCTAATAAGCCGCAACACGTTCCGTTGACCATTCTCTCTAAAAAACCCGTCTTTCTGAATTACAAACTCTTTCCAGGCTCGGTGGTCTGATGTATCCCGCCGACTGGAGTTATGGTGCGAGTTTCGTGAACTTTCGGAGACAGGTCATTGGCTGCCTGTAGAAGTTCGACAACATGATGATGTGGCCACTGGAGGAGTCTATCAATTAAGACAGGTTCGCTTGTTTATAATTTTCAATTTGATGTAGTTTAATTAAAAAACATACTACTAGGCTTATTGTTAGTATAACCATGAAGCCGAGAAAGCTGGAAATGTGGAAAGCTTCCACCAGAACACTGTCATCACATTAGAAGTATCCTTTTTTATTTGAAAAGTGTTGCAGGGTCAGCAACGTCGCATCGTAGTTGGTACCTCCATTCCCCCCACGGGTGGTCTGCCGCTAGGCGTAGATGCCATAAGTACGGTATCCATTGGTTGCATCTGTGTCAGAAATGCCGATTTGCATAAGTGAGTTTGGGAGTTTTCGGATGCATGGATTGATTCCTTAACTTTTTATCGGCATGCGTTTATCTATCTATTCATCAGAATTGTAACTAAGATGTTATTCTAACTAATTACTAACATATTCCATTATATTTATTTTGTGACCACCTTGTCGTCTGTCCTAGTGCATGTTTCTCTACTTACAGAGCTAAAAAGAAAGCGGCAAAGAAATCCTCGAAATCCTCCTCGCCTATGAAGAAGCTGCGCTTTAAAAAGAAGCCGCCACTAGTCGAATATACTGTAGATGTTTGGTCCTCAGACGATGAAGCCGTGAATCCGCCCCTAACTAGGTCTCTGGATCTCCGCGAAGAGCTAACTGCACTTATAGCTGGAAACTAACTATCTTTTATTTTAATGTGTTGTCAAACTTGTGTAATTAACATACTAGAAAAAACTTATTTGTAATATTTCAGATCCCTGGACAGCTACCAGGAAGAGGATTTGGAACGAATTCGGTCACAATGGTCACAGGCCCTTCAGACAAGGCAAAAGTATCTGGAACAACAGTTAGATATGGTAAATACGTAGAGAAGTTATTTTAGAAACTCTTCACAACTATATGTTAAATGCAATTCTAACTAACAATAAGAATTGAATAACTGAAACCAAACAACAAATATGTTAAAAATAATACAAACTTATTTTAGTTATCATCTAAGCCTAACAAGACAGAAACTGAAAAAGAACGTGAACACTCTCTTATGGGACAATTTGTCGCCCTTACCGAAGAAAGAACTGCCGTTAGCATTCCGACACCAAACTCGGATATTCCCGGAGCCCCCTGTGATTGGTTAGTTTTTATCCAGATTCCAGCCAATCATGATTTCTAGATTTGCAGTTGGGTTACTCAAAATTGTGGAACATTTTTAAAGGATATTTTTATATATTCACATTTTTTAATATTTGAAAATATAGCTACTTTAACTACTTTAGGGATCCACCAGAGGGAGTTGAAAACCACATTCCCGTACTGTTCCTGGACCTAAACTCGGATGATATGACCGGAGAACTAACTAGCGATGATAATGCACCTAAGGTGGCCGGACTGCACTCAATTCTACCAAAGGAGCACGTTGGTGGACCCCTAATTATGCTGCCAGTATTGAAATACGATGAACATCAGGTAAATATTTTATATCCTTATAGAACAAACTTATAGAGAAATTACAAAGCAACAATATAGTTGTTAAAAAACCCAGTTCTTCTAATTGTAAAAATAATAAAGAACATAAGTGTATTTCAACATGACATAATATATTTGTTTGAAACTCACCAACCAAAGTATATCAAAAACTGTACAATTCTTTTCCTAAATCACTGTAGTTTCAAATATTACAGATGACTGCCACGTGCTCTTGGGACTCTTCTATCCACGACCATCCGGCGCTAAACATTCCTACGGGTACAAATGATCGGGTTTATGCTATTGTTAAGGTAGATTATTAATATTAATCGTTGTATTATTAAACTATTAATAACATTAATAATAATGTATTTAGGCCACCGTCCGTCTCTCACATCCCTGTCCAATGGAAGTTGTTATAAGGAAGCGAATCTGTTTGAATATTTACAAAAAGCCTAGTCTAACTGAGAGAATATACAAGAAGATTGTCGGATCCGAACTCCAGAACAGGACTGCCGTCATGTATGATGTGGTAGCTCATGTGCCTAAGGTAAGCTTTGTTTAGAACGTTTGATTTTGTAATTAATGATTTTCTTATATTTATCTTACAATTTAATTCAAAAACTTATTAAAATGTGTATAAGCTAAAAGTTATTAGCCTTGTATTAAAACGTAATGGAATATGAGTTTTCAGTCTTCACACGATATGGAAGACCGTTCTTCGTTAGCAATGATGGCAGCAAGACACACTTCTTCGACCGATGAAGAATACACTGGAACTGACCAACAGGAAAAGGAACTCAGCTATATTGAGGTTAGTTGAAATCAAATATAACGATTATGCTAAAGAATTATAAAAGGTACAATATTCAAGACGCTCTCTGGGCTCAATTTATAAGCAAGGCTTTGTCAAAACCTAAACCCTTCATCGAAAGCGTGTTAAGTAATTTTAACAACTTTGCACTTTCAAAAAGATTGTTACAATTTAGTTTAAAATGTTTTAGGCCTACACAAAGTCAATTCAAGCTGTGGAATCAATGCTGAAGTTGGATAGGTTACGGCAAGAAGTCGCAATTACAAATATGCTAAGCAAGTAAGGTTTTGTTAATTAACATTTATAGCTCTACTGATTCTGTATATTTTTAAATAGAGCATATTCCAAACCCTAGAACCTTTTAAGGAATGATCTATACGGTTTTTTGAAGATCCCCATTATCCTGGCACCAAATGTTCCTGTAACTTACATGTTTCAGAAAGGAGCGTCAACAACGTCTGTCTCACTTGGGTCTGCCTTCACAATCTTTCCGAATGAAACGAGCTACAAGCCTACCAAATGCGATTGCATCCGTGAGTTTTGTCATTTTAACCATTTGTACTCCACAACATTCCTTCTTACGTTCCATTGATTTAAACAGTTTCCGTTATAAAGCAACAAATATATAAGGGTCTTTTATTGAATAATAAGGATACCTTCTGAAACGTAACTTGAACAGATCACGGGAGCTTGGATCTATCTATAGTTTTACATTAAACGACTTTTAAACTATCTTAACCATTTCAGCCCGCTCAACCCCAAGATACCCTTCACCGAAATGGTTTCGAATCCCCTATGAGCATCAGTACAACAACGGCAAACTCATCAATGGGTAAGCAAACTCTTTTTAAGATAGGAGTTCAATTTTAGCCAGGCACTTTATTTCACGGCTGACACGCTCTTTCTATGTATTTAACATAGCAGAACACTTATTTCTTATTTAGCTATCTTTATATTGCACATATATTAGCTATATATATATATATCTATAACCTAGCTACTAGCACTAATTACTGTAATAACAATAATAATATTAATAATAATAGAGATTCTAAAACATTTCGAATCCAAGGCTGCTAATAACACGCTTTTCCAAACTGTGCACATCGTCCTTTACTGATATCACTATCTTGTTTCAAAGCATGACATAAGCACAGGCTGCGCTACGAACAAGTTCAAAAACAACGAACAGGAAGTTAGGATCTATCCTACAAAGGGTGAAAACCGGCTGTTGCCAAACGTTTACGCCATCGGGTTTTTTTCTATTCTGTCATCACTAACCCAAACTGGGACTGTCTTCAGAGTACAGCGCGTATATTTGAGTTATTCGTTAAACAACCTTTGTTACTAAGTTAGCAAGCAACCTTGGTTCGCCAACACTACTGCTAGATCAGTTTGCGCTTGGTTAGGACTGTTTAATTTGATTATATAGTGGCGGGGCATATAAATAAGCGATGTGTACAAAATTTGCGAGTTGCGACTTCGATAGATGCTGGGAGAGTTTGCAAACCTGACCCCATGTAGTGTTTCCTTGAATAGGATTTGTTCCTATATCAACCCTGGTTCGGCCAGCTCTAGAGGGTACAATCGATTGATAGTTAACTTCTTTCAGCTCGACCTACTTTCCTAAATCTGAAACCGTTGTACAACGGTAAATGTAGGTTATTCTTTCTCTGACTGACTATATTGAATAGTAGTGAAACGGATTGTTTGAACGTTTCAGTATATTGTGAACATGTGCCCCTGTAGAGATTCCACAAATCAAATGTTATGCTTAGAACTCTGTGCGCGCCAAGCTTTGCTTTCACGCAGCTTAGCAAACCCACTAAAAGGGTACGGTTGAGTTACTGTAGCTAGAGTCCTTTATATGCTAAAATTACAGTAACCCGGCCAGCTACCTATACCGTAATCTATTGCTTCTATTCGTTGTATTGTTATCGTTGCATGTTAGCCAGCATGCGGTATGATTGAATGAATGAGTGCAGGGTCTGAGAGCCTGTTTGTAAACTTCCGGTTGGGTGGTCCTAGTCCAGAAAAGGATATGGGCAGTCAGCTATTGATGACAAGTCCCGAAATGCAATAGCAAAAGTTACATCATTTCAATTTCAGTAACCAGTCTGGTCAGTCCACTAAATGAACGCCTTGTCGGGATTGTGGAAGAAGGTTGTACGAAGTCCTCCGATGTAAGTTTCCGTCTTTCGCTACTCTGACTGGTCAAGAAAACAAACTCCTTATCTTTAGAGAGCTAAAACCGAATTAATGAGTGTTTGAGAAGACTACAATCTTTCTATTAGAACCGGTTGTAACCAACTTTATCTTATCCTATATATTTGAAGTTAATTATATTTACCTTTTTCAGACTCTGCCAACTCGCTCATCAACTGTGCCCGAAACTCTGAACCATGCTGTAAAGGCAGCGGTAGGTCGTTGTATTTTTCTAATTACATTTCTCGATATATTCAATAAAACAATCGATATTCTATAAACAGAGTAAATATAAACAACGTTTCAGTTACTGGATGAATGTAATGGCAACTTTGTCCCGTCCACCTCATCGCTGCTCACGTCATCATCATCCGGAATGACCTCGTCCACTTCAACAACTGATGATGAAAATATAATGATTACCACCCAGTCAACTAACAACCAGCCGAAACAAATGATAATAAATAATAACCAACAACAATCGGAAATTAACATCAAGAAGCTTCCATTGAAAGGTAGGCTTCTTTGAATGTGAGTGTAGAAGGAAAGAGGAAATAGTAAATTGCACGCTAGGGCAAAATCTACTCGAACAGTTACAGAGTAATCGAACTAAGCCTATGATTCAGGGATTCAGTTCTCACGCCAGGAAAAAGAAAGTACTAAGAAGATTACAAAAGAAACTTAAAAAATGCACAAATATAAAGAAGGTTCTAAATTGCAGCTTGTCCACTCGATCTCAACATGTCTGCTTTGTGATAGATAGACTACTACTACAAGTGACTATCATCATCATCATCATCTATTCTGCCCAGTTCAAGCTAACCCGATGTCCATATTAACTAAATATTGATTGATCTATTGATTCTATGTTATAACTATGCATTGTGCAATTTGCTCTATCTCTATAAAATGATTGTAATGTATCTTCTGTTCTATATATATCTGTCACCACAAATATTAACCATTCGTTACATAAATTCCACTTCAAAGGAGTGAAATATATCTAGTCAATCCAACTAATCTACTCAGTAACTCACGAAAGATTCTTATTTGAACCCTTTTCTTCTTTCAATTCGGTATTGTTCATTAACTATCTAGGTTACTTTATTCTTCACGTGCTTTAAATTCCCGGTTTACTGAAGTACCGTCGGGCATGCAACTCAAAAGTTTGATATTGCTGACCCCACTATATACTCCCTCCCGTTCATATAGCTATTGTATGTATAGAAATGATTTCCAAATCCCATAGATTCTATTTCTGCTACTACTACACAAAATACGATGGTCCTTTTTTCCTTGTCTTCTGTTTAACTTATTTGAAGAACAATAAAGAATTTCATAGATACGCTAATAGTGAAACAATAGCCCGGATTGCAGATACAACACAAATTCTGACATATTTATAATTTTATTAACCTTTAAAAAGTAAAACAACAAAGCAAAATAACAAAGCGCATGAGTGTAAGGAAGGCTAGACAAGAACACTTGGAAAATCAAAAAAAATGCTAAAAGAAAATGGCACATATATTCTAAAAAGTTAAATAAGAGCAAGAACGATATCAAGGTACCCTACCAAACCAACTATGCTCAGCGTCACAACAAACTCCGGAAAACAATGAGATAACAATAGTTTCAGATTAATCGCACTGATTGTAGGTCACAGATCTGGAAAATGAAAGATTACTCATCTACTTCGAACATCATTCGAAACTCAAGTATTAGCCAGATCCTCACGAGAAACAACATATGTTATATGTGAATGCGCCGATAAATATGAATAAAATCGAGACATTGTAAAAAATAGATGTAGCTAAACATCGTCCACACCCTGACATAAACCACAATATCAAAAACTTACTACTTAGCAGGTCTCTTCTTCTTCTTGGCAGATGGCTTTTCTATGTCCATTGCACTGAAGTCGTAGCTGTCTTCTTCGTGGGCACGTTTTCCATTCTTCGAGAGCTCTGAAGTATTAAAATGAGAAAACTGTCCTGGCGAATTTCTACAGTGACCCATAGGTGTTGCCAACAGGGGTGAACTATTAGTGGTCCGAAACTTTGACAAAAACAAGAAAACGGGTCTGATTTAAAGAGTGACAGGGGACATAATTTAGCCACAAATAGGGAAGGTTGTACGAATGTTCTTATACACGTCTTACCAAACGCCAATGAATTCAATACCTAGACTACATTGCGCCGGCCTTATAAGATGCGCGGTGTAGCTAAATTTGCCTTCAAATTGGCTGAAAAATGACTTCCTCTCTTCGGGCGAGAGAACTTTTGAAGGCAAAATTTACAACACCGAGCATCGTACGAGGCCGGCGCAATGTAGTCTAGTTTTTGAGACAGACTATACATGTCCTACAACTGGCATAATATATATGTCATGATGGACAGTGCATATTCGTTAATTATATGGCAACATCTGATCCGGCAGAAGGATAACCCGTCAGAATGCAACAAACCAGGATATTCCTTCTGGTCTTCTTCAGACTCATCTTCCTCCATATCTTCGTCTTCCTGAATTAGTAAACATAATTTGAAGAATGAATATCAGGCATACCTCGTCTTCATCAGAAGATACCTCGTCTCCTTTATCATTATCAGAATCCATAACCTCATTGGCAGCATCTTCAGGCTCCTCGTCTTCTTCTTCATCTCCAGTTAAACCTAAAAGTAGAGAGAATTATTGAAATTTAGTTTCTAGAATGTTGTTGCATTGTAAATTCGAAAATGCATCACCTCGAAACTGTAATACGTAATTGATATTTACCGGTTAGATTGTTATTAATGCTGTTTTTCGCATTGTTAGACGCGTTCCCATAACTAATATCAGCCAAAGAATAAGATGACCCATCAATACAATAGTCTTCGAACTCCCGAATATTAGCCAAAGGAGCTCGGACACCATCTACGTCAATAGGAGGAAAGTCGCTGTCTATTCCATAGGCAGAATCTGTCACCATCCTCAAGATGTATAGATTGGGAAGAGTGGGAACTAAGGAGAGCAAGAAAACAGGATACTTAAAATGGATGGGAGAAATAAAGTACAAAATATATATCTTCATAGGAATATAACTCTGGTAACCATAGAGCTGTCTGGGATATTATATTTTGTGAATGAGATAGACTTCCAGGACCCGTATTCATAGACATATCACATGTGATAAATTAACACATGTGATACGTATCACAACTATATTTAGCCAGTGTGTCATTTTATCCCGTGTGATAAACCTTTTTCGTATTCATAGACATTTGGATAAATTTTGAATTTTATCCCATGTGTTAAACGGTGTGATAAGACTTTTATAGTAATTCTTTGATATTTCAAGTGCTAAAAATTACTTTTTTATCATAATTTAGAATCTACCATGAATGTGGAGATGAGCAAAAAGATAAAAAGCTAGCAATTATTCTCGGATAGACGATTTTTCCATACAAGGTGTACAAAAGATATGCAAATATCTTTCTCATGTAGTTAATAAACCAATGTCATAAATAGAAATCTGAGTAAAAATCATTCCTAACTAAGTTGTTCAATGAAGCAATTAACTTCAGGCTAAGAGTAATCGGAAGCTAACGATTTGTAGATACAGACAAATCCAGTTGCTCCATTTTGTTCAGAAATAGCAAAGTATGCTCGGAGAGAGGATTTCTATTCCCAAATTCCAAGTTCGAGACAGTGGATTTATGGCATACACACGTATAATTCTTGTTATCCCAAATCTTGGGGTGATGTATTGTTTTAATTGGAAATATAGGGGAATTGATTTGTTTAATATTTTCGTGTAATACACACCTATTATTAGTACTTGTATGGCGGAAGAAATTTTTCGCATTACTAAAAACGATTTTATCGGGAATATTGTGATTAAGTCTTTGCATCTTCCTAAATACTCACTATACCGTTTTTAAATCCAAATAAAATATTAAAAATGAGCTAAACTACACTTTAAAACCTTGATATATATCGTGTGATAAATTTAGATGCACCTATTTACCCAGGGATAAATTTGTCCCTATTTATCACAAAAGGCCCTTTTATCACACTTGTGATAAACGTTTATGAATACCAAAACTGCATAATTTTGTGATAAAGTATCACATGTGTTAATTTATCACTGTGATAAACGACTATGAATACGGGTCCAGTTTGCAAAACAAAAGTGCAATGCTTTTATGATAATACATGTTCAATATTTTGAAGAGTAGCATAAGATGCCTAGAAACGAATAACTCTCCTATTGGCTAGTATCATATATTAAAAATCCTAAAAAAACTTGCTCGTATGAAGTTAAATGTTACGAATATCACCCTAACCTATGAGAAATACTGAACAACTGAACACATCCAAAAATCTCATCTGAAAATGGGCAGTTGGTAAATGAATGTGATAATTGAATTGTCTGGCTATGAACAAAATCTCTAGAGATTAGACCTAGTAAACACAAGTGCATTGGCAATGCGACACCGCCGAAATAGCTCAATTTGGCGCATAGAATTCGAAACCACGACGAAATTTCACATGGATTATGCACTTCAAGAGGAAAAGAGAGCAGTAAATTTCCACGACCATTAACTCAGCAGGAGCTGCCTCTATTATGTATGAATGAATTATCCATTATGGCCTTTTAGGGTGAGAAATGACGAAAAAGAACAGAGTGAACGCCACTTTTCGGCTTACTTGCTAGTTTTCACATGGAATACAACCTCCACTAAAAGACATAGTTTCTCGAATTTCAGGGAAACGTATGGATTATATGGTTGCCTGGAAAACAAGCGAATATTAATCTAAATGTTAGGGCAGATGTGTTGTGCCACTGAGCATGGAAATACGAATCAACTAAGCGGGAGATTAGATTCTAGAAATAGAAAATGCAGCCTGGTTTTCATATATTTAATCCACAACAACTCGTGAGATGACAGGCAGCAGGAAAATCATGCATTATGAAGTATTTAGGTACAATGGCTCTATAACTTTCTATACGATGTATCATTTAACACAGAAGTATCTAGTTGTACTAGTACAGAATATTCGAAGGAATTTAGAGGTATCCTAGTAAAAGTATGGGTAAATATTACTGTAGCGCAACATTACAATAAGACTAATGAACGTTAGATGTGAGTTGATGGAGACAAACCTCTATTAAATTGTACTCTAAGTTAAGCCATAAGATTAGAGAGAGGAGTGCAGGAAACCTGTTAGAAGCAATGCGCGCAGCTATTTCGCTCTATCCAGCCCTCTTTTGGTGTGACAGAACTTCAACAATTCCCGCGCGGCTCTCACTCGACCGCATTTGATGGTAAAAAACGAGCAGGATGCAAAATTGCCGGGAGGAAACGTTTGAAGCCCGTCAGTGACATGGATAGACGCGAAACATGAGAAATTGATAGGGATGGAATGGGATTTAGATGGACAGCTGGATTATGTGAACTGGAGAGGCTGAATGAAGCCAGATTTAGACATTAAAATAGCAAATCCGTTTTACCAAAAAATAATAGAACAAACGCTTGAAATAAATACAATTCCGCATTCCATGTAATTGAATTGATGTGATCAATTATAATGCGCACAATTGTTGAAGAATATGTAATATCCTGAGATAGAGCAACTTATACGACTTTAGAGCGATGAATGGCCAAAGGAGAAGCCTAATGGCAATTTCCTCCCTAACGCGCAAAAAATGAACACCAATTGAACGAGCAGGAACAGCCCTTAAGACACAGAAATGAAATGCTAAGCATATCAGGTTGGATACATCCCAACAGGCCTAGTCAGGGGTGGCAGGGCCGGCCCTACTAGACCCCACTATTGCGAAATTCCAATTTTTTTACCAAAATTTCCAATTTTGATGAAAACCAACACAATGGAAAATTTGAATTGATCGGTTTCGAAAGTGAGGGCCGCCCCTCTTTTCTCGAAAGTACGGCCCGGGTCAGCCCTCAGTTTTAAATTATGTTCTCGAAAACAGAATACACACGGCGCAAAGTACAGAGTATGCTCTCACTCGCATATAAGGTAGGAATATGCTCAGATCCAATTGGCAAGAAATACATCTTTCTGGGATGAACAAGTACCTTTTTCAACTGCCTTCTTGAATTTCTTGCCTTCCAGGTGACGTTTGAGATCAACTGGATCTCTTGCGATGACTTTCTTTGTGATTTTGCAGCCAAGCAAATTTTTGCTGAATATGATTATATAATAAGGAATAAAATTGCAGCACAAACTCTAGATCTTCAAAAACATTTGCATGTGCTTCGAGAATCTGATGAATTTCCCAAGCAGTTTTGAACTTCTTAGTATCAAGATATTCCTAAAATAAAATAAAATAACATGAAAGGTTACTATGTCTAAAATATACCTTAATGGGTTTCACATTCTGAGGTAGTTCATGACCGGTCAATTTGCATCTAATCTGCAAAGAATATATATTATAGGCAAATTATAGATTATTACCTTGTTAAATTCGGCAGCTTCAAATACATCGAACTTCTTCAAAAGAGCAGCTACCGATGGGTCTTGGGAAACCATCTAAGATAAGAAATTAGGCGTGTATCACATTAGTATCGAATGAATTACGAAAGAAAAGGAATTTATATTGAAAAGAGTAAGTGAATTCATTTCATGAAATTCAAAATGTTCCCAAAATCAAATGGCGGCCTACAAAAACGTCAGTAGTCGAATTTTTTCGCATAATTGCGTACACTCGTTTGATTTCGGCTCGTGCCATTGGCGAACCTATGGCTAACTGGCCATTCGCCGCTAACGAGTCGCTGAATGTCTGAGTCCGGCAGAATTTTACCCTTTTGTTTGTAAAATAACATTCGTGCCGTTAATGTATTTCGTTTTTTTTAAATTTATAGACTTAAAATTGGAAGCATATATAAAGCGAGAGTAGCGATCGTTCGTAAGTTTGTTTTCAGTTATTCGTGTGTTACACTGGGAGAAATCTGGAGTATAGTTGTTTAGAATTTTTTGATATGTAGAAATTTGCATCTTATTTTGAATTAATTGACGAATAATTAGTTTAATATTTATTCAGAGATCTGTAGTGAAGAGTATTACAACCAGTTTTAATAATTTGGCGACTTAGATTAAGTGTAAAGATATGTTTAAACTAGAATTTGATACACGGATATGTTAAGACGCATCTTCTAGGCTTCGAGTGGTCTAAAGCTCCATCCTGCGAGTTGGAATATTCAGACCAAAATATGAAGAGGGTCTTGATACTTTGCCCGTGTCACGATCTCTTTTAACAATATGGGAGAATGTGGATACACAGTTTCCGATGAAATGGTCGGCTTGACCAAGAACAGCCAGGGCCACGTATGAATCCTCGGTGGGCAGTCGATAAGCTTTCACCTGAAACAGTTGAATTATTTTCATTTTACATTTTCGTGTCATAGACGACGTTGATTGGTGAACGATCTTTTAAATGAATACATTACTGGTTCATCGAGGCTACATATTACTAGTGGTAAAGTGGTATATACTGTTAATATTGCTAGTAATTGTTCTTACATCATAGGGAGCCAGGGCATCATTTATCTCTGCTAGCATATGATCTTTGTCACTAGTGACAAATACGCTCTTTGCTCCTAGTCGACCAACCTCAGTTACAACCTGTAAAACAGTTTATGTTGTACCGACCTTTTTAATTATTATTAATAAAATTGAAGCTGGAAATGATCGTTCACTCAACTATTTATAAGGCTACTCAAACCAAATCGCTCGGACCACAACAAATGCTCTCCGATGCTTGAATATGTTGGAATCACTGTCACAATCATAGTATTGATTAATGAGTTTGACTTTTCTTGTTATATCTTACATCTTCAACTACTGTAGCCACGGAAGGCTTGCACATCTCTTTAGTTAGCGCCGCTACATGGTGCATTTCTCCTAAGCATTGAGCTGAAGCGAAGAGCGGTGTCCTCTTGTCAGGGTTGATATGTTCACAAACATTGTCCTTAAAAGTTAAATTTAAATTTGTTTTAAACGTATAGCCAGTTTATCAAAGACAGGTAGAGCAGTATAGTATTATAATTCATGGAACACAATCAAGTCCTACAACCATAGTCTGTTTAACAGTTCATCTTAGCTTTAGTTTATCAATTACCCAATCTCGGTTGTTCCTTAGGTGAATACCGATAAATGGTCGTGTGAGAGTTTCAGATATGAAGGTCTTGGCTTTTCCAAGTACACGGGATCCCCATTTCATGTATTTCTGAACATCCCAATCACGCTTTCGAGAGGGGAACGGTGCCGGTGCTGAGGAAAAAGCCAAAACAGGAAAAGTTGTGGAATTGAATCTGAAACAAATGTATGGCTAAAGTGAGATCGTTAACCCCGCGGTATTTGGGCAAATATGCGTGGGAAGCTTCTAAACTTGACAATGTTGTGCTTATCCATAATGAAAGATATGAGTAACGATTCTGCAGCCCGCAACTTATCAAAATTACATTGCTTCATCTTTGAATGCGTTAATTCCATTCTGTGTCCCCATTTATAGTTTCCTCTCACTTTTCAAACCAAGCCTTGCGCGATCCAGCTGTAGCAAGATCGTATCCTCCGGGAATCTCTCCAAAGTATTCGTCACCAACAAAATCGACTCCGATTTTATCCCAGTAAGGCCCAAATGGGTTACCTTCCTAGAATAAAGATATTTAAAATGTAATTGTTTATTTCGATACCTTCGCATTACAGCTGGGCTCCATCGCCTCGTCGAAGATCGACTTCCTGGGGCTCCAGCATAAAACTCGTCTATTACCCTCGGGCCATACTTTAGGCATAATATTCTTTACGAAGTCCGACATTGTCACCACTCGAAGGTATTGTTTGATTACATTTAGTTGAAAAAGGTGTTCGAATGGGACAAAGTCCTGAAGAGTGGATGTTATTTAGGATTTCACAAGTAACTAACCGTTTTCGGATGGTTAAACTCTATAAAGTTTGGCAGTACCAGAGTGCGATCAAGGCTCTTGGCAAACTGAATAACTCCTAATGTTTGATCTACTTGGTTACCGAATCGACCTGAAATAAAGATCGGTTTTGTCTCCTTCAAAACCTCCACAATTTTATAATTGGCAAAGAAACTTTTTAAAATTGACCGGTCTTCCCCTTAAATTTTTAAAATACTGCTGCTAAAACAAAGAGGTTTTGTAACTAACTTTAGGAACAATTTGACTTGGTTCTCCATGAAACCGACATTAAGGTTCGTTTTATTGAAAACATCCCTTATTATGCATTATGTACTTACCCATACAAGGACAGAATACAATATATCCTTTCGGATCAATTTCGGATGCATAAATCGATGATATTAACATAAATAGCAACACATAAGACATTATGCTAAAATAGTTAAATATATAAGCTCTAAACAGGACTCATTGGTGTACGTGCGGTTTCAAAACAAAGGAAGTTAATTATTCATCAGACGCTAAGACGACAATTTGAGGTTATCAATAATGGTTAAAGAAAATGAAGAAACATCACTAAATGTAAGTAATACAAAAGTTCCAACTGTAAAATCGAGTAATCATCAAATTGATCCAGGAACGATATCTTAATTTTTCGGTTCAAAGCGGTTTATGCCTCAAAGGTTCCGTGATTCTCAGGAAGAGAGCTGTTCAGGTCCAACGGTCAAAACTGTGAGAACACTCGATATATAGATTAGTAAGTTTGTTAGCAAGACCGTATAGTTAGTCGGTAATTTCAACAAGGGACGGGAATGATAACGTAGTTAAACAACCCTAAAGACAGCTGATAAGACACAAACTGTTAGAGCTAAAAAGGCTTAAAACTAAGAGACAATATTTATTGACTTAACATAAATACAAAATTAGTTCATGTTATTGATAGAGTACCATAACAGGGAAGTATAGGCGTATATACAGTCCAGAACTTTTATCAACGGGAACTTTTAGTACACCCGTAAATTAAGGAATTTTGATTATTTGATTAGCGGGGCGGAAAGGTTTTCCAAATAAACTTTGAAAAGATTTAATTACAAACAAGCAATAACATAAGGGCAATAGTATCGACAACTATAATAAACATCATAATCTGTCGAAATCTTGCTTTCTATAAACGATCGATATCTTTGTTTTGAAGATATTGAATTTTACTGTGTAATATTGGAGATGAGCAATAAGGTCAGTCAAGTTTCGTTTTCAAATTTGAAAATAGCCGGTCGAGCTATCAACAACGCTTTCGTGCTTGGAATTTGGAAAATAATAAATAACCTAAAGAACAATCAGGATGAAAACTAAGAAGAATAGTAGAGCACTGAGGATCATTATGGCCTTACATTGACGAGCATCTGCAATAAAAATACTTTTTTTATACATTTATCCATTTTCGTCTTTCACCAACGGGAATAATCTTACAATTTCAAAAAACAGATGAAATTTGTCTGTTAGATAAACAATATCTTTGGACTGGTATACTCTTAGCTGATGTGGTTTGAAGCTTAGAAAATGGTTCATACAATCGCTCCAAGTCTTGCGCCCTGATTCAAATTGAGCCCAAATTAGCATAACTAGTGGGTGGTCTATGTTCGAAACTCCTATAGAAAGTGTAACAGTGAAACGGACAATCAGAAAACCAGACTGAAGTCTGGTCCAATGTTAGAAGATCCGGTCCGGTTAAGATGTCCGATCTACAGACTATTTTGTAGGTTTAGGTTATTTTAAGAAGGACGACTAACCGTCGTCCAAATGCGACAATTTAGCTATTTTCTTCATGACTCCGTCTAGTTTAGAGTCGACTCTTTCCATATCGTTACCAAGATCATCCAGCATACTGAAATATACAATATATGTAGTATTTAAAGTTTTAAAAGAATCAAATTGATTTTTACAAAAGAAACTTCGTTGCAGTGATGAGAAGGATCAATCTCGGAACCAAAATCCCAGAAACTTTTCGATCCAGACTTCCAGATCGTCGGTAGGAATTCGACCCCGAACAAATCGATCTTTATGTTTCACAGAAAATCAGAGAGCGTAAACTACTTACATTGCCTGGTGGTCCAATTCGTCGCCTATCTTAAAGCTCATATTCTTGAGAGTCGACACCGAACGACCAACTAATTCCAAATCATCATCTTGTTGCCGAACGATTTGCTGAAATAGTTTGATTGGAGTTGATGTTTGACCGTACGAGTATGAAAGAATGGAACCCTTTTCATTAAGAAGTTTGTCTTTCAACCGAATATGATATAATTATCTTATTGATTTCATATTTATATTGTATAAATACTCACATCTTGTTTTAAAAGAATGTCTTCGAATCGACCTCCGCCGGCAGCTCCATTGCTGCTACCCGTCTCCTCATCCTGGTCGTTCAGAAGAGAATATTTGTAAGAACCGGATCCGGAAGCCATCACAGTAACCGACTTGTGAACCTGAAGGTCTTAGGTTTATTGCAGTCTATTTGTCTATTGTTATTATTCGTTCAATGAAACACTGTGAATGTAACCCGTGCTTAATATTTTTCAAAAGTCAAGACAAATTTTGTTTTTAAATTAAACTTTGAATCTTTGGAAGGAAAAAGGTGACCATAGTCTAGGTAACACTACACAAACCTTTACTGCAGTATTCTCCTTGGGCGGTAAGGGGATTCCTAGAACGTTTACTCGTAGCTCGTCTGCGTATTCCCTAGCTGATTCGATAAATGAAGACCGGATGAGTTTGTCCTCCGGTGATAGAGCCGCACTCGCGGAGTCGAGATTGACAAGGGCTAATGTATGCCTAAAAGAAATATAAAGTTATTTTTAATGATTCTAGTCAATAAACATCACAAAAATAATTCGAAACTGACATGAATCGTTCTACCAGCGTTACAGGTTCCCCGTTGGTTACAAACCTCGGTTCTGTTCTGGCTATTTCTCAATTTGAGCCGGGTTCCCGATTTAAAACTTTGACTGAACTTTTCTTTATGTTTTTCTATTCCTTTTGGTCTATAACTCACTGATAATCGTCAACAGTCCAATAGATGGCCCTAAGTGCCTTCTTAAGCTCTGATTCTAGCCACTGTTTCTCTTGCTTCTTTAGTTCCGAGCAGACTAATCGCTCCGAAAGATGGTTTGCTGAGCTCAGACACCGCTCAAGTTCACTGAAACCATTTTTATATATTTGGTCATATATAGAATATGTCTGTTTTACTTCACAATTATGTAACCACGAAGTAAATAAAATCAAACGTTTGCATGTGGCCTTTTCCCGAAAACGTAGCAATCCGTAGAAGCAGAACTCATTGGTTTGATAATTTTTCGGAAGACTTCATTAACTTTCAAAACCTAAGCAATCGACTAGTAACCAGGCGTATCGGCCCGGGCCGGCCACAAATTTGCGAAACCCTGATGCTTGCTTAAATTCACCGAATTTGTCCGGGCCGTTAACGACATCTTTGGTTTCTGGATGGTTCTGGGTCCAATCAAATGGGGCATTACAATCTCAGGAATATTAGGCGCCGTTTCCGGGACAGACTTAATCCACGTACGCTGTGAGGCTTGTTTGTCTAGTTTTAGCTATTTTATAGTTACATACACTTGAATTTCTGCCGTAGGGTCTACAAAGTGATGATGTGCAACCTTCTTTCCCACGACACTTTTGACAAACATTGATTAAAATACCAGATTTAAAGTTCTTAACTTAAATAATTTAAATGTAAAATATATTTAGATAAAGAATAGTAAGCAAAAGCAAAAGAACAATAAAAATCAGTCTAGTAATCAAAAATGAATGGCGCGGAAGATAGATGATTGTTCCGCGAGCTAATCAAAATCTTAAATTTTACAAATGACTAAACACCATGAGTTTTTGTCAAAAACGAATGTTTTAAGGAAGACTGAAGCAATATCAATGAAAAGTATTGAGCAACCCTCAATTAGACTAGTAACACAGTAAACTTTCTTATCCGCTCTACCAAGATGTTTCGTGTCGTTCAAAGGAGATGTAAAATAGTCATACACAAAACCTGCATTAGACAAATAATAATAACCTATTATTGAACAACTTCATCCTTGTATAAATGTCACTCGATAGTAAGTAACTGTGAAGATAAGTCTAGAAACATTGCTTAATTTGGTGGAATAAAGAATAAACTTTCATACCAAAACTAAACTAGCCAAACAGGAGCGGGTGCCAGATATCTCATAAACTCATTGTGCTCCACGTAACTGGCTAAAGACTAGCTCGACAGCTGGTCATCATTTACTAGCTGGAGCAGTACTAATTACGATAAATGGAAACAGAAAAAGCTAGAAGGCGAAAGTAATAAAACGACAGAAACCCCAAATGACGGCAAAACCAATGCGAGTGTTTGGAAACAAAGCTAATGAATGGCGAGCCTAGAAAAACAAAGTAATAACACATAAGCGAGCGATAAAAAACGTTCGCAGAAATGGGAAACAAACCGGGAAACATTGCAGGTTCAACAGAATTTATAGTGGAATTTTAATGAAACGTTTAAAACGCATTGTTTCTCAACAAAAATAATAATTCATTTATTCTTTTTCATGATAATGTGCAACGTGAAAATGTATTATGAAGATTAGAGAAAATAAAAAATATATAGTCGACCGCCAAGTTCTGCAGCTCGGAATGAAATTGGCCCATGTACTGCAAAATTTTGAAGGTAAACCGGTCCATTTTTTGAAAACGTCATTCTGAATGTTACAATACTTCAGCTGCGTTCATACCAAGCTTTCTATGAAGATTTTGAGAAAACTATAAAACTAACTAAGTAATTACTAAAAGTAGTAGAAACCTCTAACAACGGACAGCAGCTGTGCATATTTGATGACTAAACGAAGTAAAAAAGAGGAATCTATTCCCAGCAGACCACCCACAAAGTAAAAGGGAAACGAGAAAGTCATAACAACACTGGACTGCGCTTGTGTTTGTGAAGAAGAAAGCCTAACTCTTGCTCCAGCGGGTAATAATAAGCCTAATAAGAAATGGATAGAGGCTTCTAGTTATAAGACAAGCCACAAATTGACAAGGGTTGGGTAAAATACTATTGTCAGTTACTTAATATATGTTAGTCTGTATCAGTAGCTATGCTCCAGCAGAGTATCCAGTGGAACAGGTGTTAAGTGAGAGTGACTGGAAAATAGGTGGATTGGAAGTTTTTCTTCAAAAGTTCATTTATTTTAACCTAACAGCACCTTACTCCAGAATAATGAGCTGGAAACTTGGTTCTTGACTATAGTCTACACTACAACTTAAGAAAGTATTTGGAATGATTGATTTGTTCTATAATGAATTAATCTATGCAATAGTAAGTCAGTGTGAGCCTATGGCAATTTTCTATTAATCAATGTGAATGGGAAAATAAAATAGTCTGCTACAAGATCCACCTTTAGTAGGAGTACGCATAAATTGCCTACTAAAACTTTCAAAGGAAGTCCGGATCTTAAAAAAGACTATAATTCTTCCATATTCAAAATGTTCCAACAAGTGTCGCTATGAGAAATATAGCCGGGCGCAGAATGTTCTTTAGATTGTAGGTATGATATGTCTTCTTCGGACAACAAAAGGCTTTAGTATGATAAATTCACCGCCCAATCGGACCCTAAGTCCCCGTGGACCAAACCAACAACACTTTTCAATATGTCGCCGTTCACCTCTTATAAACTAGAAGTAAACAGGTTAGGTTAAAAAGAAAGTTTGACTATCAAAAGGTTTTTCGGACCCGACTGAGCCAAGAATTTCCGCACTGGAAAGCCTGCCTCGTTCTGGGACCTGTTGAAAGTATGACTGAAAACAAATGACCAGGGTAGATTTAAAGTCAAACTTCCAAAATAGTGGATTCATATGTGCTTTTGGGTAAAAAAAGTGGCTCCAGGAAAACTGAGAGGAGCAGGAGTTCAGTGAAAAAATAGCCATAAGCTGTGGTGAATGACTCGATGGAAGCACATCTAATTATGCGATGCATCCAAAAAAGGACCACACACATGGAAATAGAATGCCACCCATCTCGAAAAGCAGGCTATTTAATAAGACGATGATGACTAGCAGGGGAACCAGTTGACTAGGAGTAAAACAAAAGAATTATATACGAAGCTGATATGGATGTTTCCATGTCAGGGCCAGTAGCGCGGTGTAAAGTGTGAACAAAGCTGAAAAAGAAATCAAGGATCACCCTCTTGATGTGGGCTATGGATGAACTATAAGCAAACGAGATGCGAGTCTGAAGAGGGAGAATATGTAGTGAAGGCTAGGAAAAAAGTAAAGATTAGTTCCAGTATTTTAAAACAAAGCTCACTTCAATAACAGGGAATCAAACCGAATGAATAAAATTAAGAATTAGACTCATTATTTGGGCAAACTAGATACATTCAAAAGATAGCCACTAACTAGAACGTTAGTTTACACATTCATTATGCATACAATGCGGAAAGAACGTCTTGGCTTTGTCTAACTAACCATAAGTGTAAAATTGCTTTCCAAGAAATAAACATAGGGCCCCTTGTCTCATATTTGTTTATAAAAAGAAAAAACGAACTCTATGTGGTTAATAGATTTTATGTATACCAAAAGAACGTTTCAACCTTATCCGAAAAAAATTCTTTTTCAAAACTTTCCTAGAAAACAAACACGAATTACATAAATAACTACTAGTTGTATGGAATTCAATTATTAGCTGAGAGTTCAGACTTCCGTTTAGGAAAACAACATACACATATATGTAGAAACAAGGGAACAGAGCAGAAAACAATCAGATGCCTGGAGAAACGACAGACATGAGGTCCGGTATTAAATTAGCCAGATATAACAAACAACTTTTTACACATTCGAGGCATTTAAAGGTGATGATAATCAGGCCTAAGGTACCTAAGTAGATCTTTGAAAAAAGGTAAATTATCATAAAACAGTATCGCCTAGTGAATTACGGTTAGTTGGGTGACTTGGCTCATTTGAAAATCAGAGGGAGACAAAACGATCTCAAGCTTTTGAAAGGAGAGTACTTGAAAAACAAATTCAAACTGTTAGAGTAGGTCAGCAACAATATTCTTTGTAACCATGATAACTTCGGGAGGTTATACTTCCTTGAAAACTGTTGTCATGATAACTGACTATAAAGTTGCTGAGAACACATTGTGAACAGGCTGTTGCATTAGATACTATAAGATAAGTAGCCATATTTTGTTAGGAAGCCGGAAAATGTTAGCAAGTAATTCTTGCATGTAAGATGGGTATTTGAGGGATGAAAGAATGTTATAAACTGACATCTATCATGTCATGTCAGGAGGAATTGTGAACAAGTCGCAAATGTTTAGTGAGCCCAACTGCCAAATGCCAATCATTTCTACAAGTTGACATCAAACATGACCAAGTAATTCACGTACTTTGCTTTTTAACGGAGTAGCCAAAATTTATTAAGCATTTGAGGAATTTTATATACTCTGTGAGCCTATGTCCCTAACGCTGAAGTGCAAAACCACGGCGTTATGAATATTTTAAACTAGTTTCGAAGAAATAGGATAATTAATATTTCTTTTGAGTTGAACTGGAGACTACAAACGCAAAACTGGATTTGTACGGTCTGTGAATTCGTTAGCTTCTTGGTAATACATAGTTTATTCGTTGAATGTTCATAACCCGTCGAAGGTTAACTAACCTGCCTTAAAAAGAATCCCGATGACTTCTCCTGATAGAAGGACTACTATCGGTACTGAAAAAAATACATAATAATATAGACATTGAAATTAGATAAAGATAAACAAAATAATATAAAGTATTAATCGGAAAGTGAACTGCGATCACATGATTTATCTTATTGCTGTTCTTAAACTTCACCGTATAGATAAGAGACATGAATAGCGAAAAAATTGAATTGAAAACAAAATTATTGAATGCAAATTGTTTGAAGTAAAATATAAAGATGTAGCCTTACTTAATACTTTCATATTCTCTGAGGAAAAAAAAGAATCACCGACTTGGAAGATTTGCCAGCGGAATTAGCAACACGCCAGTTCGATTTTGTACACTGTGCTTAACATTTATTTTAAAAAATTTCAAATCGTCAACTATTTTTTTTTAAATAATAAAGTAGTTTTATAAAAATTTCCGCTTTCGTAAGATGTTTGAAGGACGGAACCTCTCATCCATAAGGTACAGTTACTACAAGGGAGAAGCTGATCAGGCTCGTCTGTGAGTTATATTGAATAAATCATATAGTTCGAAGTCATGTAGTTATGGACCCAGATGTATCAGCTGCATGACAAAAGCCTTCAATAAGAATCGCTTAGAAGGTGTCGACTTGCTCTATGTTCCAACACCAAACGGCCACATCCCTGTTACGATGCGTAAGTTCTCAACGGCTTGCATATTCATTAAGCAAGTTATAGGTTCACTGGTCTTTTTTAATGGAATTCAAAATCCCTTCATGCTGAAGGATTTCACAGAAGTAAGTGTATTTAGATTAGTTGTGAAATAGAATAATTATGTTTGAGTAGGCACTGATTTCTAGGATGTGCTATCTCCCGAATGCACCCGATGTCTTCGAAGGGTTAGCAAGGAATCCAGTAACGCAACACTTGATATTGGTGAAACAAAGATTGAGAGCGAGCAAGAAAATAAACAGGTATTCTAGAACCACTACGTTTCAGTAAGACTTCGTTTTAGATTGCCTCTTTACCGATTTCGCAGCTACCTCAGAGAATCACTGAAAATGTACGATTCGACTATATCTAGCTTCTTATAATTTGGTCTATATTAATTGCAAGCAATTCATTACTGTTCACAGTGATTCCCTTAATTTTTTTCCTCTCCAAATTTTCACAATTCCCACTGACAATTCGTTTAGAATTGTCCAAACCGAGCCAGTGTAAATAGCTTGTCTGTAACTAACGTACAGAAAGCGCGATTATTACAAATAATCATTCTATTTAAACATTTAGGATGCATCTCTGACTGAACCAGCATCTACAGGAATCAAACGGCAAAGAAGTAAGATGGTCGACTACAGTATGGATATTTTAAACTCGGAAGCTGAAGTAAGATTTCATAAATATTGATATATTAAGAGCTCAATTTAGATTATTGACGTCACACCGATTGATGCCTCTTCTAGAAGTGATTCGGAGAATGATGGTGAAAATGGATGTGAACGTAAACGAACGAAGATCGGGACCGAAGGATGTTCCAAAGATGGTACCACTATTGTGGTTCGTTTCCATAATACTTTTCACAAACGATAGGCGTTTTATGGTGTCGCTTTTCTTGGATAACTTGTTTCACTCATTTGTTTCTATTGAGCTAGGCTTTGTCATTGATATCCTAATTACATGCAGCGATACATAAGCTCTTCTAGACAAAATGCCTGCCCATAGTTTTATGTAGTTATCACAATGCGCACTTTACACGTCTATCTATGTTATTATATTTAGTTTCAATTCAAAACTCTAATTATATATCTTGTTTCATTTTGTTTCTTTTCAGGTCGACCAGCCTATAAAGCGGATATTGTCGAGGCAATTTCCCGACAAACAAAGCAACATGCCATTTTTATACGGAAAAATTAGGGAAAACACGGATGATGATTTTTATACGTGTAGGTACCAATTATTTAAATTGATTGAAATAATTTCGTTTTAGATGAAATATTACATTATTACATGTCTGCCTTACGGGAGAAACTTGCCACCGATGAAGGATTTCCAGTGTTCTTGTGCAAAAAATTCCCAGAGATTGAGGTAGTTTTTGAATTTTTACTTATTTAAACGATGTTCATGCTTCAGAATTTCGAAACTTGTCACTATTGCAATAAGACAATGCAGGAGAATCACACGAAACGATTGAGTCACGTTCTTTCTTTGAAACACATTAAAAAGGTAGAATAACATCAGGTATAAACAATTAAAAAAAACTAGAAGTATCGGTTCCAAAAAAGTTTGATGTTTTACAAAAATTAGCAAGTCTTACGGAGGTTTGAAGTTTTTCAAAGAGATTCGCTGCTACTAACTTATCCCGTTGCCGGGACATTTTTCGAAGTTTACTAGCTCCACCACAGTAGCTCCAGTAGCATTGGTAAATGTATGTTATTTTTTCCAGGCAATGGATCAGGGACATATATTTCCAAGAGATTGGAATTTGCTAAAGGGCATAGCTTTGCAGTATCTACGGAAAAGTGGTCAACCTAGTAAGGAATACATATTTTTTATATTATTCCCACATTTTAGATTTTTCCAACAATATGTTCAATTTTTCGCGTTTGAAGAAGATATTGCCTAATACCCCGCGTCCCAGTTTTCAACGGAGAAGGACTTCCAACCCTTAAACTGTTGTTTCTAATTTTCATATAAACATTTTTTTCTAAAATTTTCATTTTTCAACATATTTTTTTTCAATCCGTTCTAAATTAAACAAAATTTCGATTGCGAGGGACATCTGAAAAAATATGAACCTTGGGTTTCCACTATTTGTCAGAAACGCTTTCATACCGGTGCAAACAATCTTTTTGTAGTTTATTCGACGAATATAGCTTGCCTTTATTACTAGATTGTTATAAACAGTGTGTTGTTTTAGGTTAAGCAATTAAGTTAATAGTGTGAAAGTTAAACTTATTTTTCAAGATATTTGCTCGTCTCATTTGAGATGTTTGATGTTGTTCTTTTATTTCATTTATTTCCCTATTTATCTTATTCGTTTGTAGACATTGTTAGGTGTTTTTCTCGATCCTACGCAGAGTGCTGTACAGTAGCTTAAAATCAGACATGATCTCTCACTGTCGGCGAGTTCGAGGAGTGAGCGAATTAAAGGCACGGTACCCCCAAAATTTACATCTCTATTTTATTGTTTAAATCGATAGAGCTAGTCATTTCATACTGAAATATGAAGACCAAATTTTTTTACGATCATTTTGTACCAAGTTATCACATTTTAAAAGTCTGCCACCCTGCGTGTAGGTGCACCTGGGGGCGGGGTTCTGGTGCACCCTAACCCTGCGGCAGATTGCAAA
>JAQGAV010000250.1:0-39141 GCA_034691345.1 Phasmarhabditis papillosa
GCGCAATAGGCAGCGCGTTCGGCTGTTAACCGAAAGGTTGGTGGTTCGAGCCCACCCGGGAGCGAATGTTTTGCAAGTTATTTTTTAAAGCATTATTGTTAAAAATGGATTTCTGAAGTTTAGTTTGCAATTTTTGCTTTAGGGTAAGTTTGTGATGTTTTAATGTAAATTTTATCACCGACTTTTTTTGTTATTACTTTCTCTGATATTTATGTTCGTGAGACCACCAACGAACTAACACGTGGCATGAACGGGACTCCAACAATACACGATTGGGACAATATCCAAATCGCACTTACTAAAACCGCTTCTATCTAAAGTTATTTTTCTCTTTTAAGTCAATAGCACAATTTTTGTTCTCATTCAGATTAGTTCTAGATTTCTCAAAACATGGAATTCGGTTGGTTGTACGAAATTGTGAAATATATAACCACGATTGTTGGTCCAATATTTGCAAATGTGTCTTCAGGAATCGAGAACTACGTGCTTTATCGGTGCTCGAATGATAACAGAAATGATTCATATCTACTTTTGGAATAAATTACACACACATATAACAAACGGAGATGGAGTTAGCTAGTTTCGCAATATCTTTTTTGGAACATCTTTAAATTTTTCCTTTTGCCAAACAATTTTCCCGTAGAAATGTCTAATATATTTTAAATGCTCCTGCGAAATGTTTTGTCTCAAGGTGAAACGGGCGGAAAGCGCGAGAGAGCCAACCGCGCATCCTGGCAACCAAACGAAACCACTGGCAATTCCACGTACTAGATGACATATTTAGGATATTTAGAAATTGAATATACAATCGCGCTCAACTAATCAATTAACTATTTTGAAGTTTAGCATTTACACTTTGCTTCTTATACATTCACAGTGTTGTTTCTTTTTGTTAAACATTTCACTAGCTTCTATATATATTATGGTCTAGTTTATACTCATTTATTAATTAGCTATCAAATGATCTGTATACAACATCACAAACCAAACATCTCTAGAAAATCTTTGCATTTTCAAATAGCTATGATATTGTGAATTCATTGTTGATCGTGTGTGATATTGAAATTATTGTGAGGAAATTGCCTATTCTCATTGTGTACGTTCTGTATTTGTACAGGGGCGAGTTGCGCGTCTACCAAAGCGAACGAAAGACAGCTGCAACAGACCACCCTAGCAAAAAAGTAGTGAATAGTCATGGCCACCCATAATTTGTTCTACTTGGTTATGTGTTTAATTACATTAATATTAAAAGCTATCGAAATAATTACTTGTAAGAAAATCATATCAGTTAAGGAATATTGTAAATATCCACTTTGTTTACATAACATTTACCGCAATCATTTAGTTAAAAAAAGGTGTTTTAGTTTCTGTAGAAACTATTAAAGCTCTACTGTTTTGAGCTTACGATACAAATAACTTGGCTATATTTACTTTCTGCCTGCATAAACAATCGGTCTCCTTCTGCTTACCAAGAAACTCTCTTGCCACGTTGAAAAGTAAACTATCCTTGTTATACGAGCGCATTGTTCTCCTACTTTTAGTTTTGTTTATTCTCTATCAAACCTCTGGCAGAGATTTTTAATATAGAAATGTTGTTTAGGATTAAAACCATTTTAAAATAGCTGCTAGAATAAGTCTTACTTTTACTGAACTGTTCAGCAAAAAACCCTCGTCAAAGCAAGAACAGTGGTTTTACACACGATGGTGCTGCTTTATCCCGCTCTTTCCCAAATCTTCCCAAATCGGAGATTATATCTGCCTTTATCTCAAAATCTTATTTCTTTTCTTTTTCGAGACGCCGTTATTTGTTGTTGGTCCTGAAACTCTTTTTGGGGAATCTTGTTTTACATGCATCAAATGGGTAGGCGATATCCTATTCGTGTAAAACATTTAGTTTTAGTTCCTTAATCCGAAAACTACTGCACTGCAGACCCAATTGAACTAGAGTATTTTCCATCTTAATTATTTGTATTTTGTGTAAATCTTGTTGATACTCATTATCAATTATGAGACTCTCTTTTTAATATTATGTACAACAACTTTACTGAGTTTTATTCGTTTGTTTCCTATCAAGTATGTATATACTATATTCTATCAAATCGTCATTTGTAGTGACTAGTTTTATTTGCTCGATGCCTATTACACGTATACGAGCAAAATTATGGAGACCCAGTCCTACTTTGAACACACTATGTTTTTGCACTGTTCACATCAGAAAACGAGAAACTTCTTTTCAACAAGTCGCTTTTTCGGCAGGCGAATTGTAAACATTATTCGCCAACAATCCTACTACACAAGTCATATGCTACTACATATTGTTGCTGCTGCCTTCACCCTCTGCAAATGTCAAACATTTTTAGTTTTGGGCAGTATTTTCTAGAAGAATTATAAGTTTAATTTTTTGCTTAACATTTTTATTATTTCAAATGTATTAACAATATAATAACAATAATGTTTTTGGAATGGAAAGCATGAAGTAAATGATAAGTAATCCTGTTTGGAACCCATTCTCGCTTGACATGTCTGTCTTTTCTTTGTATTTGTACTGATAACATCAGATATGAAGACAACAACTTTCTTTCCTTTAGAACACTCATCCTTAAAATATGATACTTTTACCCGTTGCAAACTGAATATTCTGATCATAATGGAAGCTATTCTATTTTAGATTTCTGTATATATTCATGTACTTATTTGGGTTTTTCGGAAACTTAGCTACAACGTTTTAGTACAATTATCTTTGGACTAATGTAGATATAGGTGGATGCTTCTTTGCAGGTCAAGCTGTCCACATACAGCCGCAGCAGGCAGCCCCAGTCTCGTTGTATTCACTTTCGCTTTAAGACCAACAAACAAAATGAAATAACTATATTAAAGAATAATATTATACTTAACTTAGTATAAGCTATGTTTCCTGTCTAAATTTAAATATAGGTCATAGTACGATTGTGTCAGTTGTTTTTTTTGCGCTGCCCTACATAAATGTAATTTACTAGTATTAAATCAGATACGCGAATTTTAGGTTTAAAAATTATATTTCTAGAACTCTTTTAATATGATTTCACAGTTTACTATTAGGAAATCAGCAATTTCTATTGAAAAGTAATTGAATTATAGCAAGTTGTATCTTCTTGAAAACCGGTTGTTAATAAAGTGAGATAAAAGTTTCGTGCTTGCGACATGAACCATGTTTTACAGTGTTTCTTATTAAATGGAGGTAGTTTTGCAATTGTATTGCGTCCAAATAAGGGGGGCGAAACCCACCACGTGGATTGATCGATTGACAGCAACAACAAGGTCTTCAAACAATTTGTCAGACCTCACGGGAAGCTTATTCTTCTATTAAGTACAGGTTTAGTAGGCTGGATATTATTCTGATTCCATATTATCTTCCTTCTTTTTATCATACTGTTTTGCTAACTTCATTTGAAAGATGTCGCTTCTTTTCTCTGTTGACAGACAATTTCTCATTCATTAATATTGGAATATGTTCTATGAGCTGGCAATTTTGTCATTTTCGCACACAAAACACTTTCCTTTTTAGTATAGGTTATTATTTGTATTATTGTTTTTACTTCTCAAGTGAAATCTATTTTTTTGCTTGTTACATAAGTAATGACTTTTTCCTTTTTCAGTAAATCAAAACCGAAGTTATGGCTAGCGAGGTTGAAGCTACCGTCCAGCAGGTCGACAATTTGTTGAACAATATTGATAGGTAAGAATATTCTACTTTGTTGGAAACTTGTTTCACCTAAACTGATTTTTTGACATGGTGAATATGCATTCAACTATAATATTTGGATTCTGACATTGTTAATTTTCGCAACGACCTATACATTTTTAATATAGTAGATGGACATAGCAGAAAAACTTTACGAGTCTCATTAGAAACGGCCATTAGATGCCTTTAAGTAGAAAATAGACCTTCTTAACGATAAAGGGTTGCAGTCTTTACTGCGGAATTGAAAATTTTCTATATATATTTGAATCATGCTTGCTGAAATATGAAATTGTTAAAAAATCCAAGTTTCGACTTGCCATGATGTACCAGATTAACGTTGTTTTGATTGTGTATCAAATATTTGCATTGTCTATGCCACGTATTTGTTTCGCAATAGCGAAAACAGTTTTTAGTAGAGAAGAAAAATGAAATTATATAGAAGAGCTCAAAAATTTGAAACATATACCTTTCGGTTCCTAATTGGTTTTTTGAGCCTGGAAATTGGCTAGCTTTGCCATCACTTGGTAATAGCCTGTTAAGGAAAACGGAAACGAATTTTCAAGCCTTCCAACAAAATGGAACAACAAAACACAAAAAAGTTAACAGACCGTTCAAATATAGTAAGGGAAATTCATTAGGTGTTTTATTTGATGAATATTGCTACATTCGTCGCTCCGAATGGCATTTACTCTTTACGGCGGTTTTATTTTTCAATTTGTTTAGAGCGGTTGCCTACAGGGTAACAGCCTCAATGATCGTAAACTTTAGCCACATTTTCTCTTTTTTTCATTTGGTCGTTTAGACTTCCGAACTTCATTTATTAAGAATACTAATCTCTCTGGGAGTGCTTGTTTTTTTTGGTTGGCGGTCGTTTTTTGTCTTTCTTCGCGTTTGCTTGGACACATAATGGCCCATTTCTGCAGACAGAGCATCTTCTTTGCTCTTATGCACTTATTTTATGTAACCAAACACAGTTTCAGCCCTTCAAATTACAATGTTGTATAATTGAACAAAAAATTATAAAAATAAATATGAATGAATTTTCTATCGAAAGTTTGCATATGATAAAAATAGTTGCAATCATCATTCTACAATACTTTGCTACACAATCTATGCATTTAAACAAATTTGATATCTAAATTTGATATTTGCTACTTTTTCTCTGTCAGTTTTCTAATTTTCAGATAAATCTAACTGTAGTATGTTCTTCTACTGTTTCATTTGATGAACTCTTCTTTCAAATTACGCTGTTCCACGAATAGATATCATGAAAAGTAAATACTATAGTGTAAATTCGGCCATATCAACGAAAAAAGTGTGAATGTTGAATATTTACAAATTGTATTGGATAAACAAGTTATTTTCGATTACAGACTACCCAACAGAAACCACTCTTATTGGAAGTATATTTTTCTATTTTTTCCTATCTGGTTGTAGTTTTTTCTGTGTGGTAGTCGATTCTCATAGAGAACTTAATTAGAAATTTTTTGCGGAGTGCATGAATCGCGCCCGCCGGCAGTTTGAAACCTTTCCTAGTAATTAGGGGGCGCTCCATTCCACGACTCACGGAAAGTTCTGTAACATTGGGGAGATCCCGCCCAGAAAATAGGCAAAATGGACCTCCCCTGAGGGTTAAGTTGACACGCATACACGACCACCCTGATTGAAGTGAGCTATGAATCTGAGATTAGCTTATTTCAATAACAAAGACACAAGTTACTTATATTCTATTAACAAAATATTACTCTAGCACTAAAATGTTCAAAAAGTATTCAAACTTAGAGGTTCAACTAGACCCTTGGAAATTGGAATGGTAAGTGGAATTATAGAAATGTGCCATATTCAGTTAATCTAAACCAAACAGTTCGATTTTCAGCAAACTTGAGTCGCAGCAGTCACAACACAGTCCCAGCTCTAATAGCGGATCTGCAAAATCGGAAGATAGCGGAATCGCCGATGAAGCCGCTAGAAAGGTGTCTGCCGCGGTAAGCTTTTCTACTTACTAAGCCACTGTACTTTCTTTAAGCTAAAGCAAGTATCATGCTACGGAGTTTTAGACTTTGGGTGTTTTGCTAGATATTGTTTAACCTAAAAAAATTACAACTGTGTGACGTAATAAACCATTTCATTAATATTTAGGGCAAATTGTCCCGTCGGTCTTCCCGTATGTCGCAGACAGCGGTGTCGCCTGTTCTTGAACGTCTAGAACAGATGATTATATCTGATGAATGGGTAGGCCGAGAAGAAAGCCCACATGGTCACCCCCAACTAGTAAAGACAAGGTAGGCACGATAGAAAAATTTAAAGTATCATAAACAATACAAAGACACAGTCAGTTAACCATTTTAGATCCCGCGAGACACAGCGTTTATCCGATCTGGGAAGAACACTAGTCACATCTTCCTCACTAAAGTCCTACATTGACCTATTGAGCAGTCACCATAGACAAAGTATTGCTGCATGGCTCTATGGAAACACATCTCAGGCTCTCAGCCAACAATTCAGGTATTTTGAGCGTTTCTAATCTTCTGAATGTACAAATTGAGATAGAACCAATAGTCTTTAGGAAGTCTGTTTCTGACACAGAAGATACTGAAAAATATCTAGTAACGACATTGGAAGTTTAAGTTTAAATTTTTTTTAAAGTAATCATTTGCTGCAACTAATGTTTTTCAGATTCCCTGATGCTCAACTGTATTGTTCTGACCCAGAAGCAACTCTAGCACTCTCAGTCAAAAACGGAATAGGGCATGCCGTGAAGCTAGCAATTAAACAAGCTTACGGAAACGACTATGTTACCAAAGGATGGAGAGCTTTTGTCGAAAAGGTAATAGCTGATAATAAAATAATTGTATAGAATAATTGAAATTCTAGTTTCAATTCCTAATTGTAATCGTTGCTATTTTTAATATAAAAGAGGGTTTCTAGGGAGCCCCGGTTGTTTACATTTCGCCCTCTTTGCATATGGATATTGCCAGCTATCTGTCAACGGAATTCGGAATCGGAGACGTAACTCAACTACCAAAGCTAGAAGGAGATCTGAGTGAAATTGAAGGAAGAATTGTAAGATTTATACCTATACTTTACCAGTTTCAGGCGTTTTTAAATAATTATACTTCGCGAAAAATTACTGTTTTAGGATCACTTGGCTTTTGAACAATTGTTAGACAAAGACTTGGCTGACGGCAAAATACCACTGATGGTTGTTGGAGTTGTTGGATCAACAATTCTTGGGCAAAATGATATGATTTCGAAGATTCTCGAATTGAGAAAAACGAAGCACAGATTCTGGCTGCACATCGTTGGACAGGTGCGATTAACAGTTGAACAACATTCTAAAGAAAATGAGTTTCTGTTTGACTATTGTATTTTAGGCCATAGCTGCTTTAACTCTCCGTGAACCCACCGAAGTTCTGGTTCACGTTCTGTCGCAAGTTGATAGTGCTACACTACCACTTGCACTCTGGCTGGGAATTTCAACTGCACCCGTAGTGGTAGGTATAATTTTACTCTCGTTAGTTTAATGCTGTCTTAGACTATTCACAGACCAGTAGAAGGACATAAGCCCTCCTACAGAGAAAAACTAGACACATTACCATGGTGGGTGGCCACCCAATGTCTTACTTCAAAGAGAATTACCGATGTTGTAGAAAACGCATACATGCTGGTAAGGTGCTACAATGGCTCGGTTACCGATAACGGTGTTTCAGAGCAAAGTGATGCTGAAGGGTCTTTCTGCTTTGCCAGGAATTGAGCTAGTCGGCATGGAGAACCCAGCCGAATTTGCATCTCGTGTTTACAAGAATCAGTATACTGCACCTACCGTTTTAATCTTTAAATTCAAATATGCAGCTATCAAAGAAGCCGTTCAGGTACTCTTTGTTTTTTCACATTCATTCAGTATTTCAAATATTATAGCATCACAAAGTTCTGAGTACGTTACCTGAAGAAGAGCAAAACCATGAGGCCATTGCCCAAGCCGAGAAAGTCCTAAACGACGAATTGGAATATGGAGATTCATTGAATTCATGGGTAGGTAAAAATAATTACAAGTCACATTAACAAAACACAAAAAGTTTGTTCTTCAAACAATTTACAAATCAAATTGAAGATCTTCAATAAAAAAATTTGCTCTAACATTATTTCTGATAATATTTCAGCTCGGACAAGGTCTTCTCGGTGAATGCCAAGCCCTTGGAATTCATATGATTGAATTAGGAGGAAACCACGGAACCGCTTTCAGATTCTGTCCTCTCGAGCATGCTGCCAGTAAGTATTTCAACCAAACGACCTAGTTTTCTTGAAGACCTGTTTGCTATTTTGTTTCTTTAGGTCTTCACTCAACAGTTGATAATGTACAGAAATTCGTTCAACAATTGGCTGATGTGCTCAAAATTGTGGATTCCACCGTGACGGCTCGTGCCAAATTCTCCGAATTAAAACAAGAATTTGTATCTTTGACACTGCTACCCGTTCAGAAATGGGCTGGAGTCGGGGCTGTATGGTATGTTTTACCAAATTCAATTTGTTTAATATTATATTATATAGCTACATTCCTGCCATCGTAAAAGAAGTCAATCCACATGAATGGAATGAAAATCAGAAACAACAGGTTTGTAACAAAGAGTTCGTATTATCTGCTGAGAAGTTGACTTTTTCTATCAGTATGCAAAAGCCGCTAAGTTTATGACACTGCCCCGTGTAATATAAAATGTAAAAATAACTAATTAAGAAATAAAAACTTTCGCACTGTCAAGGTAATATTACAGATCTCTCATTTGAATATTGAACTGGTCCACCAACTACGGTCATTTGACTCGGCATTCTCTAGCGGAGAAAGTGCTAGCTATGGGGTTAGTAGAATAATTTATATGAAATAACTATTTTATTGGTTAAGGTCTCATGTGTGAAGTTCGGCATGCTTTCGGATGCAAAGGATTTAGTCGATTTAGTGAAGATGGTTGCAGATAAAGGAAAGGAAATTGAAAACAGCCAGCAGGTGGGAAATACAATAAAACTTGAAATACAAGCGAATATATTCCAGTCTTTTTTAAACTTACCTATATTAAATTAATTTGACCAGCTGCTTGCTGATCATATTTAATAATGATTTAAAATTCTCCTCCAAAATATTGTTTTATTTGTTTTCTTTAGTACTTGGATAGCTTGGCAGAGCAAATCCGACATGGAATTGATGCGGCTAACGAAGATCTTCGAAAAGAAAACGATATGAGACTTGAGAAGGAGGTTTGTTTAATGTTTATAGACTATAATTTTTTCTTTCCTCTTAGGGAGTCATTCGTCAGCTGCCCATTATGGGTTCCCTTGTAAATTGGTTGTCACCAATGGATAAGGAGAGCCAAAATATTAGAGGACGATCTTTCAATCTAAAGACTGGTAACGCGTTCTATCTTTTGTGCAACCGTTTTATTTAACAGGTGAAATCCAAGCAACTGATGTTTTGTACCAGCTCAGACGCACACAAAGCGGAGACGAGCATAAAACACCGATGACTCCAGTAGAGACCCCACAGGTGAATTAGTATATTAAAATGAATAATAATAATATATAGAACAACAAATGTCCCTACGGGAATAAACTATACTTAGTCTACCACAGTTCGTTCTTGATGCCAATCTAATTTATTTGATACTGCTGGTTTTGATTACATTCTCCATATTGCTATCACTTTTCACTACTATTATCAGTAGAGAGGCTTAGCAGCAACTTTTAATCATTTTGCCAACCGAGCAGACTTTTATCTTTTATCTGCAAACGTACTTTCTTAAATCACAAAATATAAATAATAATAAAAGAATTGCTGCCAACAACGGATAAAATAGTTCTTCAGATCCCCCATGAGTTAAACAAGGTCGAGGTTGGGACAATATCCGAAGACAGTGAATCCGCCGAGGAAGAGGAAACTGTTAAAGACCAACCGACGATCAAAGATTAAACGTAAGGTTTTATAATATTGTTATGTTCTGATTTTGGAAAATTAAATTAATTAGATGTCCACAAGCAAAATAGAATTAACTATTTCAGTTGTCAATACTATCGAACTTATCATGTATATTGCACCTTCATGTGGCAATTCTGAAATGTGATATTAATACCCTTTGATAATTTGTTACTAACCGGTAATTCCTTGTAAGCCTTGATTACATTATTTATTTATTTATTTATTGATATTATTTATGATCAGTATGATTATTATTGTAAGGTTCGCTACCCCTATGTCACTGTTAGACTTTCAAACCCCTTCATTCCTTTAAAACACTTCTTTCTTTATGCGATATTCATTTGACTTTCGCTTCATATGTGCAATGGTTGTGATATGTTCTGAATATTTTTGAATTATTTCGGGAGGATTATCAAATAGAAATAAATATTAAAAAGTGTACTAATTTGTTTAATACGTAGTTATTGTGAACATAAAAAATTAAGACGAAGAAGTTAAGATCATTGCATTAAATACGTTACTGCTTGGCGGAAGGTTTGGAAAAATCTAACAAAAATAAAAGCCTATTGTGTTTTTATCAACTTTATGATACATATGTAGTTGTGCTGGGCTGTGCATTTTCAGTATCCGGAGAGGAGAGTTAACAAAGGAATTGGCATTCGCTTCATCTGCGTCAAAATTGTACATCAGCACGATTAAGCGTGTTTCATTTGTTTCTTATCAACTTAACGCTTAAACTGTTTGCATTTCAAAACGATAGCAAGCATTCCTTTTTGGAAAACATCCAAATTTAGGTAGTGAAATTCTATATGACCCTAAAACATTACTGTATACTGTGGGTAATCATTTTACAGTCATTTTTTGCTCTATAAACGTACCAAAATGTAAAGAATCCGACGACAAACAATCTGTATCAGATAAAAATCTAAAGAGTTCGTTTATTTGTATACTATTTAAGTATTTGATTTATATTTTTATTAATTTCTTCTAAGTTTCTTTCAGCTGAGCAATCTCGAGATCAGCGCTTCTTGTTAAGAGTTATCGGCGCGAGTTGCCTTCTATGAGTTTATGGTCTTTTTATAGTCATGTTCTAGTTCTTACTATTGTTAACTATTTGATATCGTAGAACCGGTTCACGTGCGGCGCTTCTGTCTCATTAGGTGTGCAGAATTCTGCACTTATATTTAATTCTTGTATTCTCCTTTTGTATGTTCGCCTTTTTTGGTTGTCTTGATTTAGTTGCAGCTAGCGAGAAGTTATAATAGTTTAACGTTACATCTGTCGTTTAGTTTATAAGCTATTTTTATAGTTCTAGTTAACTTTAACATCAGAATCGAAAACTCAACTTGGCAGATTTCATTTACATTTTCAACCGAAGTTTAAAGATTAACCGAAGTGTAGCAAAATTAATACCGTGCAGCATTGTACTGTCTGTATATTATTTCAGATATTTGCAGGTCTATTTGGAGACTTGTTTCACAGTTTTATGCCAGATGATGCTCAGGAAACCTTACTAATCTAAGGTTACGGACCCTTTCTTAAAAACTAGAAAATCAACACAACGTTTCTAAAGAATTCACTTTTCCACGAGAAATCGAAAGGTGGCACACAGTTCTCTGTTCCCATAAAGTGTCGAACAGACCAATTTTTGGTTGAGCTCATTCGGCAAATGAAGAAAGACTGATAACAAGAATATCTTTCTTTTGTTCTTACACTAAACAGTGATGCGTACTTTCTACTAAATTTGAAATTTGTCCAAAAAGAACAACTGATTTCTCCTATCTATCATAGTGTTTTCGTTACTGCTTTGTGATGACAAGAAAACATGCGCCAATTTCTCTCCTTCCATTTTTGTGAACTTGACAAAAAGTACGCACCGAAGCGAAAGAACCGATACATAACTTTCTGAATCATATTGTATTTGCTATTGTCAGTAAGCCCTTAGTATAAATTTGTATGGGACATTCAATGGGATTTTTGGTCTACATTATTCAAATAAGTTTTCACATGTATAAACTAAATGTAACATTTTGAATTCTGGACACATAATCTGTATCCATCATCTCTTATATACTTATTTTCATTTCATTAATATTCGTGTTTGTTCTTCTGGGTTTCAATAGACCTCGGAGTTAGGGAACGAAACAACCGAGCTCTCGAATAGAATGTAAGAATGTCAGTTCCCGACAGAATCTCTCAATCCCACCAGAACCAGAACCATGAAGAATCACACATCCTGCAGAGCATACATACCCTTCGATATAAACTACTAAACTTTCGTTACTCTACTAAGCCTTATCTATATACTTAACTATTCGAATCGAACTTTATTTATTGCTATCTGCTGTCCATTAGTTTAATTTCAAATTTCCTCTTTCATACCACCATATGCGTCTTTCTTGCCAGTTTGAAATTGAATGAACCGCTAAAACTCGAAGTTGCAGCTGCCAAAGATTTCTTCATTTTCATTCTATGCTGGGTGGTATTCATATTTTTAGTTCAACTTTGTGGTGACTATGTAGTTTTTGGCACAGATTGTTAGTTTTATCGTGTCTTCTTAGTACTTTATCAGTAGCTTATCTCACAACGCGTTTTTCTCGTTACATCACAGAATCCAGGCCTTTTAACGATAATTGAGGACAGCTAACTTTGGGAAGATCATCAGACCGAATTTTTCTGATATGATATTTTTTAATCTCTTTAAGGGTAATTGGCTATATTGTTCTATGTTTTTGTTATTTTGTGATCATAATACTGATATAATCTAGTTGCCTTTGAGTGCGAATGTTTTCTGTTTAAAAATCAATCGAATACCAAATTGACGATTGAGTCCCGTTATTGTAATCCCTGATTTCAGTGTTGGAAACATAGAACACCGCCAAAATAAAATATTGATTTCAAGCATTATTTTATTATATATGAATATAGCTATCTGAAATTACTTTGCTTATTATTTAGTGTCAATTTTGTATCTTTAGAGAAATATTCTGGCAATCTTTCTTTTAGAATCATTTCTTCAACTTGGTATCCGGCATCACACTGAAGGCTATAAAGTCTAGGTTAGTTTTAATGCAAAGTTATTTTTCTGCTATAGTTAAGTAGCGTAGATACAGTATAACTTAGAACAGAACAGAAAAAGCTGTACCAACGTGCAAAGTATGGTTCTATTTTTTAGATGTTTTGTACTAAAAGAATCAAGTTTGTTCCCTTTGCCATTTTCGAAGTATTTGACTTATCCACATTGTTAATAATGGTGCCTCTTACCATCTTATTATACCATGAAATTATTTTAAATTCTAAAATCAGCAAAGTTTAACAAATTGGTTATCGCGCACTGTTATTACTACTGATTGCATGATCAATATATAGGAAAGCATCTTGAAAAATTAAAGTTACCTTTGTAATTAAATATAACGAACTCGTCGATATTTTAATGAATTGTTCAAAAAGTCAACCTCCAAAGGACATATATAAATATGTATTTTCAGAGATCACACAAACATCTCCTTCGTGGTGATTTAACTTCCTGTTACTAGGAAGGTGAGTCTTGAGAAATGGTTAATTATAAAATAAATACTTTTCTCAACCAAAGAAAGTGCATGCAAAACAACATTCAAAAACTGAGGTGCGGTAACAGGTAAACGTGACCTCATTTCAAGTATAACGTCTTCTACTGCAGAGTGCGCAAACGTTACTATTGGGTCAATCTAGCCCATCATTTTGTTTATTTTCTAGTTTTTGCATTAATTTGTCTCTAATTTATCTCTATTTTAAATTATTCTTTCCTACATATACAGATGCACAAGAAAGTTGACAAGGGTTTTTCTTTTGCGTTTGGTTGATTTGAGTGTCGTTATCAGCGAGTTGTCTCCTTCTGATAGTATTACAAATCGATGTAACTGACCTAAATGAGATCCCCACAATTATTGTACATGCTAATATTTTATTAACAAACTATTTCTTCTTTTTAAACAACTGACTTTCCAATCTTTAATGTTTGAACTTCTCTGAACGAGCGAAAACTAGATTGTATTGCCTGTAGGATTGCACAATGCTTGCCTATCCTTGAATGCAATTTATAACGTGACGAATCTACTTTGAAAGCCTCACCAAAATCACTTTGTTTATACTAATGTGTATTGATTTTTCGATTAGTAATATTGAACGAGCCGTGTTTTCTCTTTAGCTAAGTTAAACATCGTAGACAAAAATAGTAATCACAAGAATTTAGACTAATATTTTGTAGATTTGCTGAGAAATGTGTAACTATTTCTTAAAGTAAAATTATTATACAATAAGGCTCATACTCAATTTGTTCGCAGTTAAATAGATATCTTTTCAGTTGTTCATTTTTGAACTGTTAAAATAAATATAATTAGTGCGTAGGTATGATGCTGTTTTTGTCACGCTTCATAGATCATATAGTCTGCTGTTTAATGTCACATATTCTCTATGTAGATTGTGTAGATCGATCGATTTACAATAAGTTTACAATAAGTTTCATAATTACAATCTTTTCTCAGACTATAATATTCAATATATAACTAATTATTGTGAATTTTGAAAATAAATAAAAAACAATATTTCCGAAAACAGCTAGCACTTTTTAGTTGTAATACAGTGCGGTCAGTTTATTTTGGAACTTAGAGACTATTGATTGATAGCACATGGGGAAATACCCTACATGCAAGAAACCAATAAAGACGATTGTCGCTTTCTGGACAGCTGACCGCACACATTGTCAATGAACGACACTCAAAATAACAGCCAGTTTAACGAAATCGTTTTTGATTTTGAGTTTCCTTTGCAAAAATGTATACAGGCTGACTCTTTCGCTGATTCAGAAAATTGACTATCACAAACGCTTAATGAACAACGTAATTATTATTCACATAATTTATTTCTGTCATATTTTATAACCTTAATTTCCATGGATCGTCGTTAATGAATTATTATTATTGTTACAAACATATTTACGTACTTATTCTTTTTTCTTTTTTGAATGCTCTTTACTAATTATCTTCAGGTGTTTTAAACTGTGAATAGAAAATCCAGTTTTGTTAGTTATCCTTTACCGATGCAACAGTAGTAGAATAGAATAAGAATGGTATGACATAAAGAAATGACAAAAAGTCTATCAACGACCAAAAGAGAAACGAAACTGATCGCGTTCTTTTCCTGTTTTCGCTCTACCTTTATTTTGTACCGATATTGTTGTCAATGCTTCCTTCACCAAACACAGACATCACTCACAGCAGCTCGCAATTTTACTTAAACCATCACTTTTTCATTAAACGTAGATATTATCTGAATTTTTGCGTTGAACTTTGATTACGCCAATCTTTAAATATGCAAAATATATTTCGCCCTATTTTGAAAGTTCAACAATGAAATGTTCGCAAAAATATTGAATTGAATTGAATATTGAAATGAGCGGTCTTGAAAAACACCTTTACTCTTAATTTTATGCGGTCACAGGTTGCATTCGCGCACTTCCGCATATATTTTAAATGTTTCGCGCATTGCGGTTATCATGTGAAAAACGTGAAAGTTGGATATGAGATAAGCCAGCCAAGTTTGGCGCATTTTCACCCAATAACCCGTCACTGATCTGCGATTAACAGCCAAATTAACAAGCAAGCATTACATTAATTATGCTAAGTAAACAAATATAATATAATTTAGTTAACTTTTCTATAAAAATTACCCTTTCTAGAGTTTTATCTACGAAGATCGAGGAGAGCGGCGGCCGCTGCTCCACAGGACCGATTCATACGGTAAGTGTGACCGTTTTGGTTACCTTTATAGAAATTATCTTAATAGGATCCTATCAATCTTCAACATACTCCGGGTTAACAATGACTGCTCATACTCATTTACTAGTTATAACAGCCGGTGACAATACTCTAAATCTATATGCATACAAGAAATGTTTGTGGAGAACGGTTGGTGTTAATTTACTTATCTTCTTCACTACTATTAACTCAGTTGAAAAAAGGTTTTTGCAAAAGCTTCATATGTTGTCAACTACTGATATAAGACTACTTTTAAGAAATAGTTTCTTATATCAATCAGTTATTCTTTGTCACAAATATTATCCATTATTTCAGTGGCTTTCTTACTTTTTTACGCTCATCACTCTGGGTATTTTTCGTTTAATCCAACATTGGTCTATTCCTCTCTACATTAATTTTCGAGCAGTCAAGACCACACACGATGAAGCAGATTATATTTATGTTGAGTAAGTTCTACCATATAATATGCATCAGACGATAAAATGATTTGAATTGTTAACAAGTTTTACTATGAAATACAAATATTTGCTTTACAGAGATGAAAACAAAGTAACTGCCTTTCGCCCTGTTCGAACAGAAAAAAATCGCAGTAATGGAAGATTTCCGGTTATAAATACGGTACGTCTAAGTCATTTTATTGGTTTATTGCATTTCTAGTTATATAATTAATGAGACTTTTTCAAAACTATTCAAATAATTGTTTTCGTTTAGACCTTTGATAACTGTGTTTGAAAACTAGTATACTTTTAGGGTACTGGCTTGGTTGAAGAAGTCGAAGAGGTTAAATGGTTCACTTTCAGAAAACTAAAATATATCTGGAGAGATGGAGGATGGGAAACACCAACGGAAACTGACACAAAGGTAATATAAGGCAAAAGGGAATAGTGTAAACGGCAACTTATGCTAATTGATTTAGAAGACTTAACAAATTTAGTTCATTTCTAAACTATATATTTAGACCACAGTACAAGCATTTATGGACGCAAATAACAAAAATGGTCTTTCTACTGCAGAAGTTGACAGGCGATCTTCTCTATATGGTCCTAATCTAATTTTGGTTAAAGTTACTTCTATTTTGGTTCTTCTATTCACAGAAGTATTATCACCATTCTACATTTTTCAAGCATTTAGGTGAGTTTGTACTTATTGTTAGTTTATTCACCATACTCAATGTAATTAGAACTTCGCAAGCTTTCAAATAAGTTCTAAAACAGAAGAAAGTTTACTTAAACCGTTAAAAAAATAGGTAGGATAGTCTATCTCAAGACCTAGGTTTCCAGCGCGGTATCGCGAGCGTGGCGCAGTGTTATAAAATATGAATGTAAAATCGGTCGACTTGGTGCGTTTTCTCCTGAAGTACATTCATTCTTTATAACACGGCGCCACGCTTGTGATACCGCGCTGGAAACCTGGGTCTTAGGATTGACTATATATAATTTATTTTCAGTGTTACGGTTTGGTTCATCGATGATTATCGTGTTTATGCGGGTATCATTGTTCTCATGACTGTTATTTCTATTGTATTGGATGTTTGGCAAACAAGGTAGGACTTTAGAAATTAACTATTAACTGTGGGATATTCCTCTTGAAAGAAAAATGATTCTTAACAAAATGTAGACACAATCACGAATTATAGATCTCAAGAGAAAAAATTGCGATCTATGGTAGAATCAGCGTCAGAGGTTGAAGTTCTCCGAGATGGAAAAGTTGTTAAATTAAGATCAGACGAGGTTTGTAACAAATAACAACTTTATAAAACTACTATAAATCAATAAACCATATATCGTTAAAGAATAAATGTTGTTTTAGCTAGTGCCTATGGACATTTTGTTAATTCCCGCTCACGGCGGTATTCTTCAATGTGATGCTGTCCTAATGAATGGAACTGTTATTGTTAACGAGTCTATGCTGACTGGAGAATCTGTTCCTATAACTAAGGTAAGCATTTAAAACATATTAAAAGGTTACATAAACAACACCACTAAGATTTGAAGCTTAAAAGTTTTTCTGTTTCCCTTACCTACCCGGAAATATAAGAAAGGTTGGAGTTATCGTTTACCAATTTAAATAAGTTATCACAACTTCTTCTAGGTAGCCATGACTGGTACTGACGAAGGATCGTTTGATATTGCATTTTCATTTGAAAAACATTCAAAACATATTCTGTTTTGCGGTACTCAAGTTCTACAAACTCGTTTCTATGGTGGAGGTCAAGTTAAGGTAAGTCTGGAAATAAAGACTGTATAGTTCTAGCAACACTTTTTATTTAACTCATGATTCTTATTTTAGGCTATTGTACTTCGTACTGGCTATGGAACATTGAAGGGTCAACTGGTCAGAAGTATTATGTATCCAAAACCAGTCGACTTCCGTTTCACCGCTGACTTGCTCAAGGTAGCCGTTTTTTTCCGTTTTGCAGGAATTCATATTTTTTAGTTTGTTATGTTTTTATCCGCCATTGCTGTTTGTGGATTTGCCTACAGTATTACTATTATGATCATCCGAGACAGTACAATTAAAAAGATTATTGTCCGCGCATTGGATATCATAACAGTTGTGGTACCACCTGCTCTACCAGGTATATTCAAATAAACAAAACTACTTTCATAAATGTAAAATCATTTTTAGCTGCAATGTCGGTTGGTATAATCAACGCTAATCTTCGGTTAAGGAAAAAGGATATTTACTGTATATCACCTTCGACAATTAATACATGTGGTGCCATTAATGTTGTAAGTATTTAGAAACATCAACTAAAATTATTTTTGATCATTCAGGTTTGTTTCGATAAAACTGGTACATTGACAGAGGATGGCCTAGACTTCCAGACTTTGCGAGCCATCAAAGAAGGTCCAATTCCAGAGTTTACAGAGGTTGTTAGATTCTTTATAAATATATTTTTTTAACTTTCCAGGAGCACGAGGAAATGAATCCCACCCATCTACCCCTAAACGGTGAGATCATCAATGCAATTGCAACCTGTCACTCGCTTACTAGGTAACGACTATCATAAACGTTTAATTCGCAATATGTTTTGCAGAATCGACGGAGTTTTGCACGGCGACCCGCTAGATCTAATTCTGTTCGAAGAAACAGGATGGGTCCTACAAGAAACCAACGAAGAAGCAGAGAACCCAGAGATGGCTGAAGACCAAGAAGTAGCCCTGTTTGACAACGTCCAGGTATTAATATATTAATGTTTAATTTATTGGCAAATATGTTACCCTGGGCATACCTGTCACGGGCTGGCCCGCAGACCAAGATTTTCTAGGCCCGGCCCGCACTTTTCCCGCACTTTTTCTATTACTAGCATTTAGCAATTGGCAAAACTAATGTCCTCGGCGGGGATCCAACCTTGACCGCTCGCTCCATATTTTCCTCGCTGCGGGCCGGCCCGATTCGGCCCGCACTTTTCGACACGACATGTATGACCCTGGGCAAAACTGCTAATTTTCTCAGTTGGGCATGCATACACATTTTTGAAATATATTCTTTCTAGCCTACTGTCGTTATACCTCCTGAATCACATGCCGATTTCCACAAGTACAACCGCGAATACAGTATTATGAGACAATTTACCTTCAGGTAAAAATACTTTCACATTCTGCATAAATCGACCTATTTCTAGTTCTGCTCTACAGCGAATGTCAGTTATTGTCGCTAATCCAACTAAAGGCTCAGGTCATGATATGTCTCTTTACTGCAAGGGATCACCGGAAATGGTTCTCAGTCTGTGTGATCCATCTACTGTACCGGACAACTACCTGGTACTACAACTTATAAGAGTCGCAACAACCCTAAAATTGTAGGATCAAGTAAACGCTTATGCTCGCCATGGTTATCGTCTCATCGCTATTGCTAAGAGAAGACTCGACATGAACTATGCAAAAGCAGCCAAAATTGCTAGAAACGTTGTGAGCACAGTGAAAAAATAACTAAAATGAATCTCTATATTAAAGGTTGAGTCGGATTTGCAGCTTCTTGGTCTCATTGTCATGGAAAATAAAGTTAAGCCAGCTACCATGCCTACTTTGGTTGATTTGGCAAGGTTAGTAAATTCAGTACTTTAAAAAAGTTTCACTCCTCAATGAAACAAATTTGCAGAATAAGGAACATTGGTTGTTTAGAGCTCACATTCGCACTTGCATGGTTACTGGTGACAATCTTCTTACTGCTTTGAGTGTTGCTCGCGAATGCGGAATAATCAAACCAAATAAGAAAGCTTTTCTCATTGAGCACGTGCCCGAACAAAAAGACGGAAATGGAAGAACTAAGCTGAAGTATGCAGAGGTATGTAGAAAAATGTATTTATTATGTAATATTGAATTTACCTATTGACCAGTCATTTTAGTCAACCTCGAGTGATGCACCGAATGCATCCAAAGACGTGGAGGATGTCGACCCAGCATTGGAATCCGATTATCAGATGGCTATTTCAGGTTTTTATATGATTTGACCGATTTTTCTAAAAAAAGTGTTTAGGACCCACATTTGCTGTAGTAACACACGAATACCCAGAACTTCTCGATCGTATAGTATCAGTGTGCGATGTTTATGCAAGAATGGCACCTGATCAAAAGCAACAACTTGTTAACCATCTTCAAACGGTTCGTCTCATTCAAACTCAAATTCAAATTCAAAAAGCAAACTGTGTATATCATTCAAACCAACTAATTGTCAAGATGAACTTTTTAATTTTTTGTCATTTCAGCTCGATTATACTGTAGCTATGTGCGGTGACGGCGCCAACGACTGCGCCGCCCTCAAGGCCGCCCACGCTGGTATTTCTCTTTCCGAAGCTGAAGCTTCTATTGCTGCTCCATTTACTTCCAAGGTAGACACTTTCGAATGAAATAATCTAATCATATAGCTCAGGTACCCGATATTCGCTGTGTGCCGACAATCATTCGTGAAGGTCGTGCTGCTCTGGTAACATCTTTCGGTATATTCCGATATATGGCTGCCTATTCGCTCACTCAGTTCTCATCAATTCTCCTATTGTATTGGATTTCCACAAATCTCACAGATTATCAGGTAAACAAAAAACTAGAATAGAACGTCCACAGTGAAACAATTTCTTGCAAATCTAGCCAGCATGAATTTATATATCTTTTACCTTATCTTTTATCTTTAATATGGTTCCTTTAGTTTCTGTACATCGACATGTTCTTGATTACTTTGGTTGCTCTGTTCTTTGGTAATACACCTGCAAGTCACACTCTACACACAAGACCACCCCCTATTAGACTACTCTCTGTAGGAAGTGTACTCTCCGTAATGGGACAATTAGTTATTATGTTTGGATTCCAGGTAAACCAAATAACAAACATTTTGCGAATATCATTCACAACATTTATTGTAGAGCTTATTCATAATTGTTGCAGCTTTTCATCTTTATTATCACGACTAAGCAAGAGTGGTTTGTCCCGTATGCTGTACCGGCTGGAGATGATGGTGCCGAAAACAAGAGGAGTCATCAGGTGAGCATTTTGAGCCACATCTTATAGGAACTCAAAAATTGTTTTTCTATGTTAGTGTTTTTCAATATCCATTGAACTATCCATACTGAATTGAGGCACCGAAATTCTTGTAGTTTCAAAATACTGCCACCCTGCGTTTAGACTGTCAGAAGGGTGGGATTCTGGTTGTCACTTTGATGTGAAAACAAGATCTTCTTCCCCATAACCTCATAATCAGCCAACGGAAAGTCAGCCAAATTTGAAAAACTAAAAGCATTAAATGAAAAAATAAACGAAAGCCTAAGCGAAAGCGACAACTAAGGGAAGCCATCGATTTCTTATGGTTAGCTGAATATTGTTGCTAGCAAATTCGTGTGTTAAAGACATGCAGACACCTATTTAGCCGATATACTGTAGATCAGAGAAAAACAGAAAAATTGCAAAATTGGTGAAAATTTTGTACATTTTATAACAAAGAATACTTTTATTAGTCTTGTATTAGTCACTCATTAACCTGTAAATGAAATTATTTTAAACTGTCTAGATCAGATCAGAATCTAGATCAGAAAAAAATTCGCTTCAATCTGAGACCAACTTAGAAATAGCCCTTATATGTCCCTTTAACTATCTACAGTAACCCAAATCTGAAGTACCAAAATTTCAACTAAATTTAAACCTGGGTTTTGAGTATAGAGTTTCTTTAAATCTACCAAATTAAAGAGTAAAAAGTTTCTTCAGAAGGCTTATATGAAAATACAATTTCATTGTTTTTGAACAATTTAGATATAATTTGTTTGCAGGGAACGGCAGTATTTTGTATGTCGTTGTTCCAGTACATAATTCTTGCTATCATCTACAGTCAGGGTGCTCCTCATAGAAAAAGTATTATATTCAACAGATGGCTCTGCTTGACTATTATTGTGATCACTGCGGTGGGTTAAATAGAAATTTAAGCAAACAAAGTCAAAAAACAAAAGTTACATTTTGTTACTTCTATTTTTCCACACTCACTGAATTCTCAGTTTAGGTTTCTTTCTACTTTGTCATGTGGCCTCCTAGCTGGATTATTTCTTGGCTTGAATATAATCCCTTTCCGGACGTTGCTTTCCGTGGATTCTTGGTGATTACTGGTCTTGTATGCTGTGCTGTCAGCGTCATATTCCAGAAATGGTTTATAGATTACGTAATACTTGACCGACGAGAAAGGTAGTTAGGTTTAAATACTAATAATAATCTTTTTTGTACAAAAATGCTCATTCGGTGTTAATACAACAACTATACATATATTCAGATGGCTTCGGCAGCGTCGTCTCGAACAAGGACACAAAAGTTCCTCAAAATATGAGCAACTGCTGACTGACATTGGTGGAACACCTAACTTTATGTTAGAGTACGCTGACTACATAGTGGAAGACCAAGAGACGCACCATGCGAGCGTGGCCAAGATTCAAATTACCGATGAGCTGAATAACACAAGATTTTAACTCAGCTTTTACTTTGTAGACTATTTTCTTGCCTGTATTTATCATGCTTTGTTATTTCTAGGGTTTTTCATTTCCTGTGTAAATGCTGACCGGTGTCATATCAACACTACCGTTTAATTCACTTTTGCGTTTTTGCCTTGTGTTAATTCTCAGAAGCTCACTTCAATAGCTTGTTTTCTCCAAGGTACATCTCCTAATCGGGGAACACCCACGGGTTTCCTATTGTAATTTTTGTAATCTAATGTGCTTTTACAGTATCAGTTTTAGCCAAGTTAGTAGAATTGTGAATAAGATTTAATAAATGTTTGAAAAGCAGCAGTGAAATATGAAAATCCTCACAGCAGGGGTAAGGAATTCGGAAAAGACAAAATTAGAAAAAAAACAATATAAAGATTTAGCTAAGGCACAGGCAATAGTATGCTAATAATGCAGCCATTTGCAATAAAATGTTTATATGAGGAAAATCAAAGCCGGCCCACAGCCGCTGTTTCTTGTTTATGGTTATTTTATCAGTGTGTCAATCGCTTCAGTTGTTCTTTTATTCTCACCGCCGTCTCTAACATTTTTTATTCCTCCAATTGTCGGCCACCCACCAACAGAAAACAAATATCCGCTTCAGTTGGTATTCAAATTTCAATATGCATAAAAGCAAGCATAGTCTATCTAGTTTTAAACTAAGTGCTGAGTGGGCGATAAGTTACGAGTCGTCAGAATTGAGCAACACTTTCGGTTGCTTCACAAACTATGCATACGGTTTAATTCCATTGAAACTAGAGCAATTATTCAAAAACTCAGAAAAAATTTTTTCCATTCGTACTCTATCATTTGGGAGTCTAGTTTTATTCTTTTGCAGCTTGGATAAATTGAAATATGCACGCGCTCAACGAAGTCCATTAAACTCCCTCATCATCGTTCAATGTAATTGAAAAATATGAAGTTTATAAAAACTAGCAGCTAAGGCTAATTAACTGATATGAGTAGTTCCCTTGCGTGCAAAGAATTACGGCAATAACCCGAAAATTAGCAAAATTTGAACAATCAAATATATATCTGGCCGATTAGCCAATTGATTTATTAAGAAATACAATTTGTTATAAGATATTATTCCTTTTATTCCTTCTATTCATAATAGTTCTGTTTTAAGATTATGTTTCTATTTGGCAACTAACTTTTTCCGAAGACCAGGCGATCTCTCAAAGCCTATCCGGAGAAAATTGTTTTCCATCTTTAGCATGTCACCGCAAAGTTTGCGAGCTGATGAGTTCTAATTAGTGGTTTCTTCGCCAAAAGGAGGTGACAGCATGCTTTATAGAAAGAGTCGAATATCAGCATTACTCGTGTGTGTGGTCCCATTTCTCAACCACCCTCGCTATTCAATTTAATTTGTCTCTATAGGACGCATGAGAAGATCACAAACTGCGCGCTTAACTTCATTTTAACTTCCCCGCTTGCTTGCTTTCATTTTGCAGAGTGCCAACACCGTGTCACTTAGTAAATTTGTAAGAAACTGAGGATTTTATTCAATTAGAGATTATTATATAATCAGTTTGCACATTCTTATTAATGACCTCCAGACTTTAACCGAGCCGTCAGGTTTGTCAAGTTGATTTTGCATAACTCTACTGATGGCCTCAGTTTCCTGTATTTTCTATCGGATATTTAGGACACATCTGATTTGTTAAATGGCACATGTGGTTTGAAATGAGCCTAAAACTCTAACTTTGCCAATGTTACAGCCTTTCAGTCCATGAGATCACCGTGACCATTATTTCCCACCCTGAAACTCACAAATTGCAATTTGTTTCTGCTGGTTGCTCTAGATTTTTGAGTGTACACCCAAAAAAGCAATATCTCCAGATTCCAACAATAACATATTTTAAATGGCTAGCCAGGGTGGCCCATAAAAACACAATTATAAGATTTGCTAGGAGAAATATCAAAACAGCAAAGCTTAATATTATTATATAAATTGAAGCAATGTTTTAAAAAGATGAAAAAATAACGTGAATATGATCTAGTATTTATACATGAAACTTCCTTGGATAACCTTCTCTATAATTGATGGTATAAATATTTTTCTCCGTCAGCATGTATTTATTGAGGCTCTGTCGAGAACAAGTGTTCCATTGTTGATATACATAGTTCTCTGCTAACACGTTATAACATATATTTACAGATAAAAACACATTTATTTTGTTGTTGCTTAAAACGACGCTTGCGTTTCAGTGAGCTATTTCGAGTTACACTCAAGGATTGACATAGTGTTTTCATCTTGTGTGGCCAGAGTATTGGACTTTTCGCCTATTTACTCCTATCTCGTGCTACTTGGCTGGCTTGTTTGTGAAGCGTAGGTTTGTTTAATTACGAATTTTCTGCTATATATTTTCTCATTTGTGACTAAGTCCGGATTTCCGCGGCCCTTCACTAACTTATTGTTTCCTTTTATAGACGCTGCTTTATATTACAAATAGTTTACATAAATAGCTTCGTTAAATTTGCTTTTGGATAGCGAGGGTGTTCAAATAATTTACTTTCTTGAGTCGCGCGTCCATCATCAATTATCTCAGTCTTTAGCTCTGTCACCGTTTAACTGAATGTAATCGTTATTCACTAACTTCCTTGTGTTCTTTACTCTGCCAGATGCAATCCATCTATTTTGGGTTTCTAAAATTCTATTCAGACACATAAGTGCGTCCACAAAGCAGCACATTCCTTTAGAAAACTCATAATTCATAACTAAACCCTCGGCAAAAACTAGCCTATCCCGTTTAGTGTTGTCATTTTCTCATGCAATCAGCGCTGTATTTTTAGTATCATGTCTTGCGAAAGTGTTTCAAGAAGTGTATACATATGACGTCAAAACTACATACATATGTATTATATATTTATTATTGAATCTTGTTTTTTGCTATGTAGGTCAGTTTGTCAGAGCACATTAAAATCGTGGGCGATGACCTAAGGAGAGATCATTACTCTAATTTTAATGACCCTACCATAACTTTTTCGCTTTTCTGGTTTTTTCTATTTGATTTGCAATCATTTTATTCTTTCTTTATCTTAAATAGTATAGTAATTAGGTAATTGACGTACAACTATTATTAAAAGGTGTATCGGAGACCATGACATAAGTTTGACAGTTCCCGGAGTTTTCTCTGTTGTGATGTGGGAGATTGTAAGGTATATTTTATAAATCTTGTTATTTTTAATGCTAATAAAATTCTTTTTTCATATAACAAAGTTTTCTCCTGCAGAGCTCTAGGTTATTAGGCGGAATTGTATTTTTCTGACCCACATCATAAACGAATTACTTGCGAGGCATTCAAATGAAGATACTGCTATGTGAAGAAAAAAGTAGGCTAACTCAGCTGTACTTCGCACAAAAAACTTAATTTACCACGTGAGAAAATAATTCTTTTGCTTCATCCTGAATCTTTCAGAAAAAGTTGTTATTTTAATCAGAACATAATCTAGGTAGTGAGAGTCGTTTTCAGTTTCAACAAGATTTAGTTGGTATACTTAGATAATGATAGTATTTCTCGGTCAGAGATCTAATTCAGTAATGCGAAGCGATTTCTTGCATACTGTTGTTTACAGTTGCCACTACTTTTTTGTATTAGAATCGATTTTCCGTGAGATATTTAGTTGACTCTTTTTCTGGTAACTTGGTGCACGAGTTCTATTTTTTAATACATATATACACCCGTTTAATATGTGTATATCAGGAAAAGGCAATTAATAGTTGTGACATGGTTGATATATTACCTTCACAGTTGTCTCTTTTATTTTAAGTGGCTGAGAAATTTGTGTGAAACTACCCTACCCGTGAATAAAGTACAGCTACGTATCACATTACCTCGAACCTCTTTTGCGAATTTCAGCTCTTTCGGTTTATTAAAATTGAGACGGTTTAATGTTAGTTTTTGATTTTCATCGTTAATGATTTTTAAAACTAAAGTAACTTGGTTTTCTAAAACAACAAGAGAGCTAATAATTTCTATTTGTTTGTATTTCTTACGCCAGGTCTTCTTTGAATAAAGAAAAATAAGATGCATAAAATGGAAGTTTGTCCGAGCTTCCTTTTCCCTCTCGGCGGATTTGTATCTCTTCAACGTAAACACATTACGAGACCAGGGAAAAAACGACCTCACAGGCAGGCAACCAGCTCTTTTATATTAAATTTGCTTATCCAACTCGCAACTAAATCTAACTTACATTTATCGAATCTTTCACTTTTTCTCATAGCATTGCCTGAGTCGCAAATGAAGAAAAACAATTTACTGCACACGTGGTCCACGTTATTTAATTAGGCAATTTTGTATTATTCATTTTTAATCCCGTTAATGAAAATGTTTACTGTTTTTAAACTAGCACTCATGTTATTTTATTTTTTCCAAAGTATGTTATCTAATATATAAGCCGAATTCCAGATGTTCGTAAGCTTATTACAAATAATCGGAATTGTTTGTATTTTGCTGGAGTAAATGCCACCCGGAATTAATATTCTCCAGTTTGTTGCCTACTTTTGCATTTGAAATAGTGCATTTGTTATTAATGATTCGTCCCAGCTGGTTGTGCTCGTTTTAAATTGCACATTCACTATCTCTGCATAAGTCAAGTCATGTTAACTACTTAGAATTCATTTGAACTAATATTAACACTTTTCCTTCTCTTTATTGTACTTCAAGAATTCGCAAATTATTTTGTTTGAAAATTCTTTTCAAACAATAATAATATAATAATAACTTTTTGTGATAATTCAGTTTCCCGTCTATTTGTTGCTAAGAATTCTAACCACCCACAATTACAATTCCAGTCACCAACTTGAGTTTTCACGGAACATTAGAGGATTTAATAGAATTTTATATATTTTAGTGTTATTTCCTTTCTTTCTATCCCAACTCTGTTGGATGTATTTCTCCGATTACTTCTTGAATCCTTTTAACTGGAACTTTCTTACAGCATCCCTAAATGGTTATGTTCAACATGCACAATGGTTCGGAGAGAGTACAAAATGCTAATTTCAATCCTCGTTTGGCCAAATATGCTTGTTGTGGTCAACTCATTCATGTAAATGTAAGTTAAACAAAAATCATAGCCTTCCAACATAAGAACAACATAGGTTTACTTTTTACATACTCCATGGAATTCTTTTATATTATGTGCTGAAGCTCCTCCATTTGATAAATGAACTCAATAATAAACCCGAGGGAGGGCGGAAAAACTGACATTTGAGTATCATGCCGTGGAGTCAAAAGATACTTCCATGGGAGTCGAATTGGTTAATATAAAATAATAAGGGATTCTCATCGTAACTCTTTCAGACTGGATCAATGCTGATTGCTACCTTTCACATTTCAATAGCCACATTTGCTGCATCGTGGGTGGTGCGGAATCTACTAACAGGTACATATTAATAAACTGAACATGCATCTATTCAAGAAGTTTGGTTAATTGAAGTAATATTTATTCTCACATGACAATTTAGAGAAACACTGTTAGATGTTTTATTACCATAAATTGTATAATAATTTCTTTTAGAGAGTAAAGGACACATAGAAGCTTCGTTTGAACTGTTTCTAGCTGTATCATTGGTACTGGCCTCGCTCATTTTGGTTGTAGGAATTCGATTCGAAAAGCGGAAACTTCTCAGTGTGTATTTAGTCTGTCAGGTAAATATCATTAGACTTGAAATTACAATTAGAAACAAAGATAATTATGTTTTCTTCAGAAATTCTTTGCAGGTTATTATCACAGCTCTTCTCTTCATATTATTTCTGGCGCTGATTATGGGCTTGAAAGCTGGCGTTCTCGATGATCCAAACCATGACGGATACAATACTTTAGGTGAATATATTTCTTAGTATCGACAAAATGGAAAATAACTTTGCTAACATATAAAATGGTCAAAATATATGACTAAAGATATTAGTTTTAAGTTTTGACAGATATGCTTAGGATACTCATACAATAGTTTTGTTTTCTCTTGTGTGTTATCTACTTCAATTTTAATGTATAATGTAAAACTCCTGCAATGACAAAACAACTTGCTATTCATGAGTCTTTTTTTACTTCTTAAATATTTACAAACATTAGCGAACATTTTTTAGAAGAAGAGCTGTTGATTGTGGTTGAGATTTTTATATCTTTGGGTGTGGTCTGCGTAGAAGTCTGGTTTCTGACAATTGTTCTGAAATCGTACCGTTTTCTTTCGGATAAATACTATAGTGAAGAACGAGAAGATGATGTGTGAACATATTTGATATAGTGGAAAACAACTCAGTTGTAGTGGAACATAATGTAATGAAGCTATGATTTCAATAACGGCATTGTATTTCAAACATATTTTTATTAATCGGGTTACCCTATATTGCGTCACACTCTATTCGTTTTATATATAGCAATATTCACGGTGATAACTAAATGTGATTTTTATGCTTAGTATGTATACGTACTCTTTAGGTTAATTGTTTACTTTTTATTAAACCTGACATAATATTATTCACCCAAAAATAAGATCTCTATATAATACATCTTAATAAAAGTTATTTTTATCGGTTTTTCTTTAATAGTTTATGATAATAATTGCCTTTTTAAAACTTTATTTGAAATGATGATTATAAATATGGAGGATAAATAATGGAATACAGAGAAGATCAATCGAGACAATTAATTGAAATTGTATAATACATGAATAGTAAATGACAGTGTTTAGCGTTTTACTCACAACTATTTGGGATTAACAAATCTTCAAACAACTATTATAAATGTATATTCGTTTAGAAAGATAGAACGTTTAACATGCAAGAAAATATATTATGAAAATTACATGTTACAGGAAGGGTCAGTTGTATTATTACTATGACCACACACGACCTTTTTTAGTTGGAAGGTACTGGAGGCAGCTGGGGTTGAGTAACGGACAAACGACGCGGGCGGTCTGCTTCTTCCATTGAACTAAAAATAGTTTATAGTACAAACTCATCATCAGCTAGTGTTAAAGTTCCCATATTTTGAGCTCAATACGAGCCAGTGTTGGATTACTCACGAATTTGAATGAATTTCGAAAACGTAGGTATACATTTTAATTCTTTTGGAATCTTTATTTTCATTAATTCATTTTATATACTCATATTTATGAGTTCCCCAACACTGAAATAAGCCAATGGTCTACTTTGTACTTATAAGTTTCCACTAAAATATGTAAACAATAACGTTTGTTCGCTAATTTATAAATACTTTTATTATTACCTGCTCAAAGTTCTCTGTTTCTCCATTCCGGGAATTGCAACTCCGCTCAAAACACCGCATCCTTTGCAAAGAAGAATAAGAGACCGCGCAAGCTTGTCAGGCTGTAAAAGTTATATCATAATCGTTATGAATATAAAATGCTACTTACAGCTTCGGCCATAACATCGGCAACATTATCGACAACTAGAAGAGTAGTCTTCTTCTTGTTCATCGACTTGTGAGTTGTGTAGACAGTGTGCAAGTGAGATGCTCTAGAACCGGTAACCAACAATGCATCAACGCTGAAACCAACAATTATTTTTAGCCATTGTATAGAGGCCTTACGTATCAAGCTTGTTTCCAATAGAGTTGTGCAAATCAGTTCTCTTAGTAAAGGCCATCAAGTACTTTGAGAGATTTCTTGGGTTCAATGTGTTCTTCAATTCATCGACATAGCACTGACGCTCCTTCTTGTCACTCTGTAAAGACAGTTGCAATATTTAATAATATTGTGCTTCGTTTTCTATTTTTCTTTCAAAAATATCTATATATAACTTTCGAGCAAGGTACATTGACTACAGATTATAAAACAATGCGCATGACTCTTAGAGCAGCACTTAAAATGTAGTTCTCACTGAGCTCAAACTGCCACAATTTAGAAAAGTCACGTTTACCAAAGTGAATATGCATACTGCTACAGATTATTTTAAACTTACAGCTCCGAACTTATGAGTAACCAAGTAGTCCCAGGCTCCCTCAGTCATGAAGTCATTCTCCAATCGAAGGTTCATCATCTTAATATTAATAATGTATATTTTTATAGGATTTTGATATATACCTTTTCCTTGCAGTATTCAATGATTCCAGCGGTGGTACTAGTGCAGTGAACAAGAATAATGCCCATGATTCTGTTCTGATGGATCATCTTAAATCAATTTAGTTTCAAGAGTTTCAAGCATTTCCGTACCGCAAATCGGCAAACTATGTTGGCTCCGACTCCTTCACCAAAGGCAATGCAAGTTTTGATCTCGAATTTGTCCAAAACAGCTGCCAAATCTTCTCCAATTTGATCCAAAGAGGGGAAACTAAATGGTTGGGTTGATGATAGAATTTATTTTGCGGCTTTCTGAAATATGCTCTTACAAGAATCTCATATAACCCACTCTCCAATAAAGTCAGCAGCTCCATTTTCCTGTCCAGGCACGCATACATGTAGGAATATGGACTTGTTGCGAACATCATTCATAGAAGGATGGTTCACAAATCGAACGAATGATTTATCTGTAAAGCTTGCTTTAGTTATTTATTAATCAAACTTCATCTATACACGAGATACCTTTCAGCAGTTTTACAATAACAAGTGCTGACTTTTCAAACAAACAAGTAGCCTTACGATCTTTGTTTGCGCTCCTCACGGGTATTTGAAAAGCCGTTTCGCGAAAAAAGCAAAACATATTTTCTGTTTTCGAGAGCATTCTTTTAGCTAATCAACTTGAATGAACTGACGGTTTGTTCCGATATCATGTACAGTAAGGATGAATGTCTTTCCAGCTCGTTCATCAATGTTTCCCTGTACATAAACATGAAGAACTCCACAATTGGCTGTTTGTACGGCCACCATCTATAAATTGACATTCTTAATTTCATTTGTCTTCAATCTGCCGTCGCTTTCAATAACTTAATTTGGCTTTCGCTTTCCGAAACATGTGACTTGCGATGCTGGCAAAATGAACCTCCGTACGAAAAAGAAACATTTTTTTCTTCTGAAACATTTACCACAGTGAAACATTGCGTACCTGCAGTTCGTCGGCCATTTTGGTTAGAGCTTTTTCACGAGTGATGTATGTATCTGAAACAAGATTAATAAAGAATAAATGACAAAGCTAAATGGGCTTAGAAAAGTGTGAAAGGTATGTAACCTAGGTGAAAAATGCCAACGCACTCCACAAAGATACACAAACTGAACTCTTTTGTTCTCTTCACTTCCTGCATTAGTTTTAAATTAAAAACTGGGTTTATGAATAGTCGGGATTGAGCCAAGCTTCATCGGATTTGAAGATAGAATGAGATTTCAGATGAAAAAAAAACCGCTTCTAAACAATTTCATTATATGTGTGGTCTCTTTAGTGAGAAATGTTTGTTTTTGCGGTATCGAATTTCTTTAATAGAATTACCATTTTGTAAACTATTGGGACTATTATCCATGGATTTTGTCTGACTGGGAATGTGCATGATGGGAACCGCGTGTAATGGTGATGCAAATAGCCAAGAATGGTTTTGTCGCAAGGGGGAAGGGTTGATGCTGAGGGTTTCGGTGCAAAAACTTTCTTTATTTTCACCCAGCACAGACAGCCAACCAAGAAATGTTTTGAAAAAAGTTCAATAAGTAAAGCCTCACAATAAAATATTTGTACTTTCAAATATTGAACTTAGGTTCCAAATGTGACCAGAAATATTCAGACGATGATATTACTATGGCTACGCAAGTGTACATATGGAATAATGTTTATAAACGTTGCGGTAGGTAAGTCCATAACTTTTCGGGCCTTATATGTAAACGCATTTACGTTCTCTTCTTGGACTTTAGAGAGGGCGACGGGTCTGCCAATGGCTTAGGAAATTGCATTCTAAAACGACAATGAGTTGCTTCACCAAAAGTGTGCCTCCTCTAATCTAAATATTAGAACAAAAAATAGACTAAATTTGCCTAAGTGACGCATGGCTTATAACTACTGGTGGCAATATAAGTATTGTTCATACCTACTTAAGAAGTTTTGAATAAATTAATAACAATACAGTTGCTGAGAGAGTCTATGAGCTAGTGAGCGCTCTCACGCAGTACATTTTCATGAATGGCCTTGGTTTTGGAGGTATGCGTCGAGTACCGAGCCATAGCAAAGGTTGTCTCTCGCTACACAAACAACTTCATTCAAATATACAAAATGCACGTGCTTGCTTCTCGTTCTGCTTAACTTTTCCCACACAAATTTATTGAAAAAGGAGCCGACACACATCGACAGCTAGGCATAGCTTTAATTAGAGAAATGTTTTTCTTCTTAGAGATTTGGAGAAATTATATGTTGGAATAGGAAGCGTACCCTATTTTCTGGAATTAACTCCGCAAAACCAAACAAAAATGCAGTCCGCTTAGAGTCGCCACAACCAAAGGGCAACTTTGGTGCAGTCTGTGCAAAATATAAATAGTGTCTTGGAAATCAAGACTCAATTTCGTAATGGTGCACTTTGCCGTTACCAGTTGATAAAGATGTGCATCGAAAAGCCGTAAAAGCACTGAAAACTGTAAATACCACTAAATAAAAATGAAAATTTTACTGGTGAACCATATGCTCAAGCAATTAAATAAAGTGTGTTGCACTCTGTCTGAAACCATGGTTGTAACATTTTGAGAGCAAATCTCTCTCTGTACAACATATATATAACAAACGACAATTTACGGACGCTCTTCAAAAATACTAACTCATTGCTCTATTAATATCAAATTAGCTAATAAAACATGTTCGATAGTAAACTTTTATTTCTATTTTTTAGACTAGTTATCCTATTTGGGGCCGCAAGAAGAGACTCTTATGTGGAGAGAGCTAGTAATCAAGAAAGCGGTGAAAGATCAAGCAAAGTACGCATAAATGTTCTTTATATGACAAGATTGTTAGAAAAATCCATTCAGCTATACTAATAACTAAACTAAGAGACTTGCCTGAGAGAGCCTGTTCATACTCCTCACGGGAGTGGTATGCTGCCGGATTACAGCGTTGTTCTACAGCGGCAGACATGTTTTTAGGTTTTTCACAATGGTTAACCAAATGAGCTCTGTCCCACTTTTATAACAGTAATCATTATCGCGTTCTCCATAAACCTTCTATCTATTTTGCATGTGATTGCCTTCACCTTTCCTTCATTTTTGTGATCAACACTGTTCAATTTCGTTGTAAACAAAACAACTTTGATAAAGAACCCAGCGTGAGATTGTGAATAATAACCGGGTCGCAAGACATCCTAGCGAGCAATTTAGATTATATTTAGGGTTCGGAAAGAAACGACTAATTTGTTTCTTTACAGTCGCTGTAATCAAATTTGGATTGCTCGCGTAAGAAATATTTTTATCAAAAATATTCATATTGAATCTTCTGGTCAAATTTCTTAAGGTTAGTTAGTACCTTACATGTTGTTTTCTCACACCTAACGTCTATAAAATGCAATGTTTCATCATAAATTTCCTTTAGCATCATTTTGTTTGCCGAAACGTCAACGCAGACGAAATGAAGAAATAAGAGATAGTCATGGCGAAATAGTTGCATAAAAGTAGAATGAAAGGCAGAAAATCAATCAGAGATTTAAAAGAGTTTTCAAATGGTCACATGTTTGCTTATGCTCACATTGTCTTGTTTTGCTGACTGCTCGCAGTTTTGCCTAACTGCCTGCCGGCTCCGGGTACTCTCAACCAATGAGCTTTCCATCCCAAAAATATTATCAACCGGGGGGTCTTGGTTTACATTTCCACTTCAAAATTCAGTTAGATAAACATGCATATCAAGGCGATATTGGAAGCTCTAAACAAAATTGTTTTGTCTTTGGTTGGACCGACTTGTTTGTCTGTGTATAAGTTAGCACATCTGCTGGTTTGCTTCTTTGAACTAGCCGCATTTTTCTAGACTATATCTGTACCTGACACCCACAAAGAAAACAAGTGCTTGTGGTATTGGTAAAGAAAAATTGAGATAATTAATGTAGTTCGCTTTTCACAATCTTCTTTTCATTTTAATATTTTATAAAACTGACCGTTTGCAGAAAACATTGTTGCTGTAGAAATGGTGTTTTTGGCAATTAAATTCGCGCGATATGAATTGTCACATAATGTTCGTTGAACGATTTTATAAACATTATATATGAGTAATACCATTTGCGAGCTCAAAATACACTGTACATTTCGCTTTCAGACAAAAACAATTTTCTTATCAGATGGATATAGGTGCTTCTGGGGTTGATAAACATCTTGTAAACAAGAATATAACTTACATGTAAGCAAATGCAGAATACATTTTTATTTTGCTTTAAATGGTTATACGTAAATTGACTGAAACATTTCACTACATAGAGTCCAAAATTAAATATTTCCAAAAACAAAAGAAATTGGACAACAAATTATATATGTTAGAAAAAGCGGATTGGTTTTCTGGATTAGTATATTTAGAAACAAATCCTTGCGTGTTGCCATGAAGCTTCGATATTAATATTGACTGCCCACTTCATAAGGAGTCACACGCTCGAGTTTAACTAACTATTATAAACTGCATGTAAAAACAGCTTATGGTTATTGGAATTTTTAGAAAGTTCAATTTAGTCCAAATAATCACTTTTCTCTCAACGTAACGATAGCAACCACAAGCAATAAGTAAATGGAAAAATTAAACATCACTATGAAATTTAAGTAGAAAATGTAATTTAGCCTCATTTTCACAAGCAACTACTTTGTTGATTCAGAAATATTTTGTGTAAAGGTGACAAAATACAAACTTCACCATGGCAAACATATATATCAGAATAAAAGGCATTCATTGTGAACACTCTTCACGTCAGTAAATAACTACTTTGTTGATTCAGATGTTGACATGAAAATGTTGTCTGAAACATATTTCAGAATACAGCATGCTGCCATCTGGGTTCCCAACGATGACGTCCATTCTCATAAGAACATTAATCTCTTTTCGGTTATTTATGGAAGGGTAAATGTAATTTATTCTTTTAAAATTGCAAAATCAAGTATTCAATTTATAAGTGCGGGTTACGCAATAAGCCAGTCTGTTATGCATCTTCAAGATTTTTGATAAAGTTCGAATTGAGTTGTGCGTGAAAAGTCATAAAACAATAAGTTATAAGAGTTACTTTATGGAAGAGACGACTGACTGAGCAGTATCCAAAATGGATCGATAAGCCTCAGTGCGGCCTTTGACCAAAACATTTGGCCACACACGAGCATCCACAATGCCACACAAGAAGCAGCTTTGCTAGCTCTTAAGCCGCAAAGACTGGTAGTCGATGAATACACCCAATGTTTCAACCTAAAAGCCGCATAAGTCTATCTTGGTAACAAACAAGACGAGATGCAGCACCTTCTTCTAAAGTTGTTTATGCTGACCAAGCACACAAAATTAGAAGTAGAAATGGACATGCGTGCCCGTTTTGAAACGAGCTGGGCTGAGCCCAAAAGAGCATTAAAACCCCCAGACGAGCTTGAAAACACACAAAATACACAAATTAACCCATTTAAAACGTAATATTGCTATATATATAAAAGTGCTTGTTACGTTATATATATAAATAATTAACTGACAAGTGTTTAAAATTTTGCCTTGAAAACAATTGCCTTTTAGTGAATACTATTATTTTTACTTCTGCTACTTGTTTTTGGCTTCGTTTTAGATTGTCAATATATATTATAAACTTCTCTAAATGGTCCTCCAACAAAATTACTTTTTCGTCTAGTATCAACACACTAGTGACCTGTTAGTGGAGAGTTAACTTTGCAACGTCTAGGGTGAGGAGACTATTTGTTGATTTAGCATTCAACGAACAAGTCGCCAAAATCGAAAAGAATCGAACCGAACCGAGCCTAAGATCGTTTCTTGGAACTCGAGCTCAACTGTACGAGAATTTCTCAAAGCAGATAAGTCCAGCTGATGTTCATATAGAACAGAAGTTTTCATATAGAACAGAAGGTATGTGGTACACCCCTAAAGTGAGAGTATATGTGCATAAACTGGTTATGGCTTTAGTCTGGTATTTTATAAATCATATGTGTCACATATGTATAATTTATAATTGTCAAAGTATAGATTTACTGAAATCACAGATAGGCCAGATAGACAAATGAATAATCGCATCACAAAAATATGTAAAGAAAAGGGAATGTACGAGATCTCTCATTTTAGAGCAGATATTATTTATGCTCAAGGAGAACCGACTACCGAAGGGTTCGATATCGGAGCAGTCATTTTGATACCCGACTTCAAGTAAGGAGTGCCTTCTTCATCGCCTGAATAGTAAATATTGAAATGAATGAAAGAGCTTATGGTAGAAAAAAGTGCAGTAAAGTTGAATTTCTTGCACCTTGGCAGTTGAAGAGCTTATATATGCAGAATCACCAGTATTTTATGATGAAAATACCTACCGCACAATTAATGTGAATATTGAGTAACCCCAAATTCGTTTGTAAATATTAATATAAGTTACTTCGGAACTTTGCGCATTGACTATTCACCTACCAAGTATGTTTGCTCTGATAACAATCTTCTTAGATGTTATTCCGTTTGTGAATTCAACTGTGTCTTCTAAGAGTCCTTTGAGGTCAGTCACCCTTGCGGAGAATCGAACCATGTAACCACCATCTATGTATACAGATTTAATTAAGCATGATGGCCATCTAGATTTACCTTGTGGTGTAGCCTGCGAGATTTGTAGTCCCAGGAGTGATTGGTGTTCACCGGTTCGTTCAAAGCCAGTTAGTTCGATTGGCAGCTTTAATTCAATTGCGTATTCATGATAACACTGAAAAGTTCATTGTAGTTTTTATATTTTAGATTGACTACCATGTTATTGTGAATTTATTCATTTAATAAAATATCTTCTCATAAATGTTAACAGTTTTGTTTCTTTATTATTTAATCTGAACCCTAATACAAAATACAAAATCAAATTCCCGGTTGGCAGACATTTCCATCGCCCGTACAGAGAATACAAATTTCTTAGTTGAAAACAAGTTGTTTCAGTCTGTACGTCTGCTCATTGATTTTTATCTAAGAAACACGCTAAAGTTGAACTAAAAATAAGTGTGCTACGATCGCAAAACGTTGCAAATAAAATGAAAAACATAATAATATTCTGAGGAAAGAGTTTGGAAAATTAATTTTAGGAAATATACATTGGTAGGTGCCAGAACGTGTGCTTGAAAACGAGCACATTCAATTTTTACTAATACGGGGACAATTAATATATCAGAATGTAATCAAATTTTGAATAAAATGTTAACCTGCAAAAATCCAATGTTACAAATGACGGTGTCATCGTCAACCTTTTCCATACGAATCCCTCCCTCATGGAGTTTTGGATCATCCAGGTCTTCAGCGAACTTAACAGTCATCTAAAGGAAAGTTATTAATTTGATTATTTACGTCGTCAACTAAGAGAAAATAAGAAAGATAGTATCAAATATTGCGCTTACTAATTTGACTACAATTCGAGAATTTTCTTGTTATTTTTTGCAAATCCACTACTTTATGACCATGTGAATGACATTTAGAAACTGAGACAATGAGAAAAACAGTAGAAAATCACGATATTGAAATCCAAAGCTCTCCAGGATAATAAATATTTGAATATATCCGATTATAGACATGTGCTAGCTATCACACTCGTGATACATACACCGATTTATGATTCTTGTAAAAGCTACTCAAGTATGCAGTCTTGGTTTTGACATTCACCAAGTATGTTATTGTCAAATAATAGGCGCCAGAAGAAAATGGTAACAATGGTTCATTTTATTGATTTATTCAAAGACTGGGGTTGAAGTCAAAACAAAATAAATATATGACATACAACATGACTTATTGAACAGTTAAACAGTTAATATTTCAAGAGAAGTTAATAATTTCACGAGGGTACATTTCTGTGCAAGATGTACTAAGAAGGAAACGCTACCAATTGGTATAGAGACACAACAAAATTAGTAGTTACTTAGAAACCAATGGTGATCTAGTTTATCGTCACGGAAACAGACCGCCCATTGACAAAACAACATACAAAGTATACTGTGAAGAATAGAAGAATATAACATTACAATCGAACACCGGAGACTCAAAAATTCAAAAATTCAACTTTTAGCGTTGTTTTATTGTTTTTTTTTATTTTTAATAATTGCTTCGAGCGCAATAATCGTTAATCAGTAAGAAACCAATCTGGCAAAACGGTATTTAAATTATCATCAGACGATTTCTAGCTAGGTGCGCCAACTTGCGAGTCCAAAGTATGTGTTTACAAGCAAAGTGGCGTCCCAGGCATAATAATAATAATATGGTATATAAATAGATAAATAAAAAAGGTTGGTGCGGCCGGACAGGTCAGAATGTGATTGCCGGTGACCAGTTGACATCGGCTAGATAGTGATGGGTGTTACATTTAACTGACATCATCAACTTTAGTTAAATATAATAGAGAATGAACCGATGGAAAGAAAGGTTAGAGAAGAATTGAAAAGTGGATAAAGATGATATGATTATCAGCGGTTGCCTGCAGACCTGGCCTGCCAACTGAGGATTAAATCACTGAACTCGGCCAAGGCGGTCTTAGGCTCTACGACACAGGATTACAACACCTCTTGATGAACATATTCACACATAAGAGCAGTGATGCTAAAGACTTATTGGTGTGCAGAGAAAACCTGAGAGGCCATGCTATGAGGTATTGTAGACATATAGCG
>JAQGAV010000251.1:0-39112 GCA_034691345.1 Phasmarhabditis papillosa
GTGCCGCAACCCTGCGCCGAAGAAATCTCCAATTATTTGTGTGATACGTGCGATTACAGGTCAATAAATACAATAAAAAATATTATAATATTATAAAACAGATAAAACATATCTCTATACCTCTACAATGAAGTAACATATACAATATAGTGAACAGAATTAACAAAGTAATTTCTTTGTAGTTAAAACAAGTGGTTTATTATTGCATTGTTCAGAGAATGTCAAAACGACAAATGTAAATAAAATGTAGTTTTAGATACTTAATTTGTTCAAAAACCAGTAATTCTTTTTGATATTTGATCTTATTTGACAATTTTGCTAATAACGGTCTAGGCCCAATAGTGAGAGCATACGCAGATGTAAGACTTATCTTTTAAGGTTCGCCTTGCGATCAACAACTAATGCCCGGTGTTGGTGAATGGCAACTTCATAGATGGTACTACGACCATATAGCTGATGACTGTCTTACATTTAATTACACTGGACTCGCTGGAAATCAGAATAACTTTGCTACAAAAGAAATGTGCACATTGACTTGTCCTGGTGAGTTTTGTGAATAAACACAACATTTTAAATAAACATCGATATGGCTTTCACTGATAGCTAGGTTTTCATCGCAGCATCCTTTACCGTGTAGAGCAAAAATTAATGGAACTCAAATTATTTCACCCTTATATATTAACAAAAATTTCCACTGGATTAGTTTCCGGTTTCACTCCTACTTATATTACAACTTAAAATATTTTGTTTCCATAATAAAATACCAATCGAAGATAAAATTTCTATAAACGCTTGATTCCAAAACTCAAATCTTAAAAATGTCCCTCTTTTTTCAGGATTCCGGGATTACTGTCCACATGGTAAACCACACCTTTTGCCGGTTTCGGCCCACCCCGGCAGAAAAGGGCAGCGCGCCGAATTGCCGCCAATTACAATAATCGGTCTACATGCACATCCGATGACGTCATGTGGAATAGATACAGCTTGTCCACCAGGCCATGTCTGTCACGTATCTAAAAGAGAATCAAAGAGTGTCTGCTGTCCTGATCCAGGTATTGTAGTTATCAGTTTATCCCAAGACCTAAGTATCCAGCGCGGTATCAGAAGCGGGGCGCAGTATTAAAAAATTAATGTAAAATCGGTCGACGTGGTGCGTTTTCTCCAAAGGCGCATTCAAGTTATATAACACTGCGCCCCGCTTCTGATACCGCGCTGGATACTTAGGTCTTGATAAGGACTATGCAAATATATACAGGAGAATTCAAAAGTGTAGAGACCGTATTAACTGATTAAAAGACCAATTTCATAAGACGCACAGCTTCAGATGTGATATATACAAAAGTTTTCATAAAAAACGAAGAAGACACGGACTCCTCACTCTTGAATAGCTTTATGGTTAAAACTTCTTTATAGTCAAATATATTTGTAACCGCTAAAAAATCTTTTATGGAGCATCCTTTCACAGAAAATGAAATTTTACTTCTCAACTAAACCGATTACTGATAACAATTTCGTTTTGAGTCAGCATCGAATATTATTTAATCCATTTCAGCATCTTTATGTATTCTTCCTAAAGATCCGGGACCTTGTCGAGCAAGTCAAACGCGATATGCTTATGATAAAGAAGCCGGAGTATGCAAGAAGTTCACGTGAGTTTCGGCCAAAACCTATCTATTATAATTCGATCATATACCTTCCATACTTTCTAAATTATATTTGTAAGTGCACTTTGATGCTTGGATAGGAAAATAAAAAAGGTGACTGAGAAATTTGGGAGTTTTGACCCGATCATATGAGATAAAGATTTTGTACAATGCACAAGGAAAATACGGTTTATTTCTAATTATGATCAGTTTGCTTCACAGAAAAAAAATCATTTTCAGATATGGTGGTTGTCAGGGAAATCTGAATAACTTTGATTCTCTACAAAAGTGTACAGAAATCTGTTGCGACAAGGGCTACTTTTAGCCGAGTGGATAGCACTTTTGTCTCATAAGCGAGTGACTCGGGTTCAATCCCCATCAGCTTCGTTTTCAATCAGTTGTTATGCTGACTTCGTATCCTATATTAGGAATATTTTTGTTATTAACTACACGAAATCTCGGTTTCTTGAATCTCGGTGCCAATACATATCGTACAGCTTTGCCTAATAAACAAGATAACTCTTGCTTTAGCTTTATTTTATAGGTTTTGCCAGTATTTTACATATGTTTATGCCAATTTTGTTATTCTATGTTGCTTTGGACCTAGCTAACATCGATGCCTGCCTAACTCGTTTGCAAATTTCACACATTTTATGTATATTATTGTATTTTTATTATTAGAACTGCACGTATAACTATTACCTAGCATGGCTTCTGCTTCGCCTTAGAACCCTGTCCCTTGGAATCCGAATAGTTAGAGCTGTTGACTTTTAAAGAGATTCACAAAAGGAATCTTTCCATAGAAAACTCGAATCTTTTTGTAACATTTCAGTTTTAATAGCAGACCTTTAATTTATGTTTTGTAGGTTTTATACAATTTTTATGCGAATGTCCAAATTATCCAGTATCGCAAAAGTTATATACTGCTTAGTAACTTTATAAAAAACGTCTGAACCTCGTTCGAGTAATAGAAAATAGTGAAACTGTTCGGATTGTATTTTACTAATGTGGCCTATTTATTTCATTTATATTCATTTTATTAACAAGTACACTCCATTTTCAGTAACATTGCCGATCATAGGGTCATATGACGGGGTAAAGGTGTATTTCTTACAAATAATCAATAACTTTTATTTATTTTGTTATTTATTTTAGAAGAATTATGTTTGTTATCGATTGATAGAGGAGCATGTGCTGGAAGACAGACAAGATATGCTTTTAATAGACAAACGGTCAGTTTAGAAAATAAAGTTTTTTGAACTATTTCAAACTGAAAACTTAGCATTCGCCTTCAAAATAGTTCCGTTTCCCGATTATTCTATTCCCACCAGTTACGTTTTGTGGAATTCCATAAAAGCTGTTTATTCTCAAACTGTTACAACAAACTATAATCGGTGGACTAATCGCTTACAATGGGTTACGGTACAAACTGCAAATTTATTAAATCTTATTAGAGCAATTAGAGCAAATCTGTGCTCTAAGTCAAATTTTTTAGACCTTTAGCTGCAAGCGATTAGTCCACCATTATAGTTAACACGGAACAAGAATCTTAACTGGGCGGTTGAAAGTTGCATAATGAAATTGTTTTCCTTATAACAGTTCTGGTTTTTGGATAGTTTTCTTATTAATGTTTTTTTACTGAAGGACAGTTTTTAGTGATCTTCTCATAGCTAGACGGTGAACCAGAGTGACTGTAAAGTAAAACAATAACAATATATATTTTACCAACATATTTGATTAAAAGGTTTTATTCATTAATAACTTTCAATTTTATAGTTTATCTACTTTCACTAAGCATCCTTCTTCTTTTTAGAGTCAATGTGTTCCATTTGAGTACACTGGTTGTGGAGGTAACCTAAACAATTTCGTCTCAATGGCCGACTGTATGGCCACTTGTGGAAATGTTGGATTCAGAAAATAAATATTATTCAGCTCAAAAATACCCGCAAAATACCCGCAAATATCCGGCCCAGTAAGGCCTAGGCCCATTTTTCAGGCCCGTTCTCAACTTCTTATATTGCCATTACGAGCCAGTCTCAGAAATTTCGCTAATGTATAAGTTTTCTAGTAAATTCTACTTGTTTAATGTAATATTATAAGTTTAGCGATTTCTGACTTTCAAAAGAGAATTATGTATAATTTCTAAGTTTTTCTTCTTCGTTAGTATCCCGAGTCTTTCGAATCGCTTTCTCCCTCATACCTGTATATTTGAATAGAACCAACTAATATATTATATTATACTGTATTTGACCTTTCACTGAATTATTGTTAAACTTACTAGTTCAATAAATATTATATTATATAGGTTTAATTGGGCAAATTGAAACATTCTAATTACGAAGTTTAGGGTTGCTATTGCATCTATGAACCTTGTTCGATACAGAAAGATTGATGAAATTAGTTTATTCCCAAGAAGTAGAATAATTTAGCTGAATCAAATTTAACTAAAAACACCGGTACCTTGACTGAACTGAATTGGTAGTTTTCCGTCAGTAAGAAGCCTATTGCACACCCACTGTCTTTCAAGCTGATATAACTGCGTACTAACTTTATATTTTAAAAGGGAATCTGTTAAGAAATATAGTTATGGCACAGACTAAAATAACTTGAACGTATGCTTTGATTCCTTTTTTTCTTCTCAAAGGTTTCAGTTCCATTCGAGATTTTCATGCCCAATACTTCCATATCATATTAAAGTTTAGTTAAGTTATTATATTAAGACATTGTGACTTCTAGTTGATGTATTACTATATTTTCTTTTAAGTAATTAACAAATTCATTCACTTTCAAAGGGATTCTGATTTATGAAACAGTGCCATATAATAATGAATTTATGTAATACAATAAAATAACATTTACATCGAAACTTTAATAACTAAAACGATAACATAGGTATCGTTAGAAACAAATGTGGCAACAAATTGAAAAATCAGTGAATACATTCGGCAAAGCAACATATTGTTGAAGTAAGCTAATCTAATAATATATAGTATATAACAAACAAAATACCTCAAAGCGCAGTGGTATACGTAGTCTTGCGCAATTGGGTATTTGTTTTTTTCTGGACATGAATACAAAATAAAACTAGTACAATAATATTTTCCGCTAAAATTGCGCATCGAACCATATAATGGATGTTTAATTTTGCCAATGAACGAGTGATTTTTGAGACCTTAAATAACACCGCTCACTGCAGTCTTTTTTTGTTATGGATTTTATAAACTTTTGGTATACAAACTTTCCCAAAATAGAAACTTTTAAAAGTGTTTAGGAATTACACTACTATATTTTAATATTGTTCTACTAAGAATAAACTGGATTTGTGGTTCTCGATTTGGTTAGTTTATTGATATTCAATGCGATTTGTATTATTTGCATAGTTGGCACACAAATATCGTTAAACAGTCAGACAAAACAATGTTATTGATTTATAGCTAGTTAACAAGACAATATAAATCAAAGAAGACGAAGGAAATAGAATTGGGGAATTTAGTCATGATTAAATGTGGTAACCGAACTATGAATTCCAGTTAGTTATAAACTTATCTCTGAGAAGAACATTTCACTTTCATAAATTTAGAGCAGAAAGTACTTTCAACAAAAGCAGCTAGATAACACAAAATAAAAGTTTTCAATGGACATTGATAACAAATACTGTGAGAAATCTGAACATCCGATTCGGTTACGCTGTGGTCTTCCCAAACCAGCAGATGCGACACTAAGACCGTCAGACGACTACAGCACAATAATCCACATGATTGTGCACCATACAAACCAAGTTTCACCCAAACACCTAAGGTCAGACTCAAGAGAACATAAAGTAACTAAGAATAGTAAAAATATACAATACTTTTAAAAGGTTCGGTCTTATTACATAAAGTGCTCATAGATAAGTAGGACTACCTTTTATTGGAGACTCCTTAATGAAGTCCCTAGCAGAATCCGACAAAATTATCGCCTGGTTTATGTCTAAATCTCTATTTTAGCCTTACTACCAATGAGTTAAATTGAGAAATAAAGCATGAGACATTTATTTTTACATATAAATACAAATTAATCCAATTGCACTTGATATAACCATAATAACCAAACCAATCACTAAGCAGTAAACGACGTACAAAACGACTTAAGCTATGAAATTCACATTGTTTTGAGGCAAGAAAACATATATTGTCACAGGGATAGATAAATATGGACTAGAAGACGTATCGAGGAAAAATTATCTAGTGGTAAGATACACCTGAGAGAAACATTTTGATTCCATAAATAATGAAGATAAAATCATTGAAAATCAGTTAAATTTCACAGAAATTAGGTACACAAGTTATTTAAAAACACAATTCAAACTATTAAATAAAGTTATTCAAGCATGTCCATTGCTTTTAGAATGTCCGTTCTCTTTTAATTGACTACTGGGTGGCTTAGCATAACACGCGTCTAGGTAAGCATGGGCAAATTCGTGAACGATCGAGCGATCCGGAATCTTCTGCACCATACCGTATAGAGCAGCCTAAAAATATATGTAAAACTATAGTCTGCGGATAAACGATATGCAAGATAGAGATCTGAATGCTTAATTTGAAACGCGCAAAATAGTTATATTCACTAATAGATAATAAATATTCTCGCAAAAGAAGTTAGATGTTGTGTTGTAAGGTTCATCAATGACTAGTTCGCGTTTTTGCGCGCCATTGCTCGGCCGCACTCCAATAAAATTTGCAGTTACCCTTGCATAAGATTTAGTCACCGACTATAGTTGCTCCATTATTAATTCACCTATGAAGATGATGATTTAAAGATTGTTTATTGATTTTCGTAACACTAAATCACAGTCATTTGGAGCGAAGATGTGAGACTGGTAAACTATATCAAGCGGGAACTTCATAGTAAAATGTGAGCATTCTTTCTTATGTGGTATTCGAACCACGGCCTTTAGTTTATCTAACACCGCGCCCCATATTTTACCGATGACGCGGTGTGATATATTCAGAAGCAAGTTAAAAATGCCTCACAGACAGTACCACAGCATGCCTGTTTTCAATGTATTGTAATGTATTTATTATCCAATTAAACCTACCGATCCTTCTAAGGGTGCATCGGGTGTGTCTTTTATGATCTGCACAACTTCCTTAATGTCTTGCAAAAGAGCTTCGACTACTCCTTCAGCAGTGTGATTCAGGGTTAACATAATGTGAACTCTGAAAATGTTATCATATGATTTTGCTAAAAACATTTATATAGAATTTTAACACAGTTGCTCCAATATTGGAATGATTTTAGACCTTTATTGAATCTGCTTGATTTACTTTGCTCGAATGTTTCGCTGATTGGTAAGCTGTGTTTGATGGATAGCTATTCAGTCCGTGGGAGCTTATAAATATACAAATAATGTTCTTTAAAATACTTCATAAATTTTAGGATATATATATTCTCATTTATTATTTTAGTTTTACGATGTTAATTTAACTTACAACTGTTAATAGTTATAGACTCACCCCGATGGGAACTGCAGTCCAGTAAGTTGCCAACTTCTTTCGGTCATCATATGATGGAACCTAACAAATAAAACTGATGGAAAATTCCTGGATTATTTTTGTATACCGCGTAACAGACCGTCATCATTTTTGAAAAGTTTATATGTACTAAAATTTTGTGGTAACCGTCTAAAGATAAAACTTTCCTTGTAGAAACTTTGGTTAGTAACCATCACTTTTGTTTTAGATAATATGTAATTATGATATCTAGCAAGATCTAGGTTTACAGCGCAGTACAATGGAAAAAAGTGGCGTGAAATGAACGATTGTTTAAAAAAAATGAAATGTTCCTCAATCATTTCTTTGAAATCGACTAAAGAAGGTGAGGAATGTGAGGTTAATTACGGCAATTATCAACAAAAGATTGCATAATGTTTGTTATAGATAACATATGATATTTTACATATCCTTATAGTCCGATTCAAGAAGAATAATGGAGTGTTAGTTGCGTTTTTTATGCAATTTTGCGTATATTTTCGTATTTTGAAAACCTTCAGAGCCATTTTTGGCAAGATTCTTTTAGAACACACCGTTATTACTCTCGGATGTTACTATATAAGCATTTGAAATTGTTCAGTAGAATATTTCTAAATCCTAACCTGTGAATATCAATTGAATGACTAGTCCAACTGACAATACATACATCCGATGATCCATTTAGTGATAACTCGGGAATTGTGGCAATTCTAAATATATTAATAAGATTTTGTAAGTTTCATAATTTGATAGAAACTAGGTTTGTAGTTTTCGTGAGCGTTGTAACTGGTTAAACGGCCCGGGCCGTTATAACACTATTGATAGGAACATACTTGTCTAATTTAGCCTTCAGGAATCTGAGTATTTTTATAGTAAACTTTCACTTTCAATATATTTTTCAATTATGAACATAGAACTTTCCATAGGTTTAATGCTCTCACGCTAATTACAATCCGAGGAGCTACGTAGGTTGATTTCTTCAAAGTTTCGCCCTAATTTAGCCTTTGGGAATCTAATTGTTTATATAGAATACTTTCACTTTCAATATCTCCGCAAAACATTATTATAAATCAAGTGTAGATCTTATAAAAAAGACGATTTCCTTATAAAAATGTTTTTTTCTAATTACTTCAAAACTAACCCATCTCGAAGTTTCTTGGTAGCTTCATTGACTGCTCTAGCCTTCTCAACATAACTACTTAAACCTTGATAAAGAAGAGAACCCCAACATAGACTAATATTAACACCGGCACGACTTCCTAAACAGCTAAAGTTAAATATTTAGTTTAAGTCTAAATAACACTCTTTGGTTGACGCACTATCTTTTACACATAACTCTCTAATTATAGATTTGTGAAACTTTTCAAATTTGTTGTTATGATGCTCCACTAGTGGAACGTTTTTCGGAGAATACAATGTGATTTACGTTGTCAATGTCTTGTAACTGATATGAATAATTGTGTTATTGTTTATTTTCTATGTCCAAAGCCGATTTTCCCAATCCGCAATAGGGTGGGGTTTCGGGGCCCCGTTTTCGAAATTACCGGGGCATGGGGTAGTTCAGCTGCCTGGTTTAAGATGAGGCAGGTATTTGTTGCCGGTATCTTTTGGGAATATTTAAATTTCTATCTGGGACGAAACACGTCTAATTTGGAAATGTTGAAATGCTTATTTGGTATGCGAGAACATACCTTCCATTGTTGCACTAGCGTATATTCCGCCTTGCCAATCAGCATCACAGAAGTATTGATTGTGAAGGTATTCATGGTTTCTGTACAGAACAACCGAAGAACCTTTAGGCGAAAGACCGTACTGAAAATGGATATTCGATGAGAAGAAATTTATTTATTAAAATATTTAAGGAAAACTTATTGCTTAAAGAATATCATCATTTGTATCAAGAAGCGAAGCTTTCAACTTTCAATAACTTTCAATATCAATATTCAATAAGAAACAGTAATTTGTATAAAGAAAACACAAGTTTCGATTGTTTTTTAAGTTTAGGATGCAGATTATTGTGTTTTTAGATTATTTAGGCTCACTTCTATCGCATTGTTTACTTTACAAAGAGAAAACGTTCCGTCTACTATACTAAACTTTCAGGAACTAGTCTTAGCATTTTATGAAATATTTCTTTCACGCAAAATAATTGTTATATATTGGGTTTGTAATGAAAATAGTTATCTAACGAAGTATCTAAATATTGAATATGTTCCATTGTCTAATATCCTTAAACCAAAGCTCACCTTATGTGTATCCGCAGAAATCGAAGTGACACCGGGAACGCTGAAGTCAAATTTTGGCTGATTTTCAAGGAATGGAAGAAGGAAGCCGCCAAGACAAGCGTCGACATGAACGGGGATGTCGTACTGCAATATAAAAAGTGGTAAATATGTTTTCAATTCCCTACGAAGTAGATAATATTTCTAATATTCATAGATTCTGTAGTGAGTGGATCTACTCAACTACATAATTATATATATCAATAACTCATGAAACTACGAGACATTTGGAAACCTCTCCAAAGTTTAGGAACTATTATGTGTTAAAATGTTTGCAGGGCTGATAAATCTGGCTACCAAAACTTTGCAAGTCAAATCAAGTCAACCAAGCAAACAAGTCAATCAGTCGAGCATCGACAAATCAACCATACTTACCGTCAATCCGAGTTGTCCAATAGCTTCAATATCGTCAATAGTTCCGAACGGGAAGTTTGGCGCTGAGCCAACCAACTGCAAATCCCAAATTTATATGAAAATTTAGTATTCACATTTTTATCCTATAGTGGAATTTCACTATAGTGGGATAGTATCGTTACCATATCATTTGATTAACTATGAATCTTTGAAATTGGATATTGATTCGTTCGAGACCATTTCGCTTCAAACTATTTGGGCCCCGGCTCCACTATACCAGACTTAAAACTGGCGTCTATCTCACCATGCATGTATTTCCATTAATCTTAGCTTTCATTTTCTTTAAGTCAGCTTTGAACGTCTTATTGTCAACTGGGATCTTATGCATTTTGATTCGGAAAACTTCGGAGGCTTTAGTGAACGCGGCATGGGCTGAGGAGGGGACGATCCTGAAGAACTTTATTAGGTTTAAATGCGATGCGAAAATGAAACCATCAAAATCGGAACCATTTTGAAGTTCAGTCACCGTGATATATGAACTAGTAGCCTTGAAGAATAGAAAACATTATGCAATATTCCCTTAACACAGAAAGCTGTTTTACTTATTAATAATTTATCTTTTTCTAGGAAGTTTTGATGCATTAGTCCTTATTGTCCTGCTTTTTCAAAATTAATGATAATACGAAATCTAAATGTTACAAAAAAGTTCATTCTAAGATACAAAATTAATAAACCTTACATTTCGGGATAGACAACCCCTCTCTTCATAGCTCTGTTTCTATGGCAGAGACAGGCTAGAAGAATACTGATCGTGCCACCGGTAGACATCTACAAATATTAACAATAAAAATACACAGTTAAGAGTAAAACAAACAATATAGACTGAATAATTGTAGACAGTTTATCAAGCGTTAATTTTAGCAAGCATAAATCATAGGTTCTGCATGCATGGCATACTGCGGTTCTTTTTAAAAAACATAACCTATCATGGTGGCCAGGGCGTTCGTTGTTGAAAAACTCTTAGAAACACAAAATTTGTATTTTAGTTGCGGTTCTTTGTTATAGGGTCAATTTCAATAAAATAACCGGGAGCACATTTAAACTATATAGGTAGCTATCTTTCGAAATGTTTCAAAGCAATATAATCGGGCTTTGTTTGCTACCCTTGTAATGAGTAATAGAAAAGGTTTAAGAATAGAGTTTTCACCAACCGTTCCACAGGTTTCTTCGTCTCCGTTCATTAGACTACAGCACATTCTGATGACTTCGGCCTCCATCTTACGAAGTCCGGGGAAGAGTTTAGGCCATAAGGGGTTAGACCAGGCAAAGCGTTTGAAAATCTAGAGTAATGGACAGTAATTGGGTAAACTTTGCAATATTTAGTGTAAACATGTGGTATCGTGGGCAGGAGAAAAATGTCGTTTTTTAACCATAACTTTGAAGAAAATTAACTTTTTTGTTCAATGTTGGTATTAATTTGTTACTCCTGCTATATCATAGAAGGACTAAATAGCTGATTTTTTTATTATAGCTAATGTTGCATGAGCCGCGCCAACCCGGGCCGGGCCGGCCTGCCCGTTTCGGCCCGTTTCGGCCCGGGAATGCTGTTACCCTACGTAAGAGAAAAATAATTGATTTCTCTTTCTTATGTTATAACAGGAGTAAAACCAACAAATTAATACCAAAATTGAAAAAAAGTTAATTTTCTGCTAAGTTATGGTTAGAAAACCACATATTTCTCCCGGGCCGCCGGGCCTGCTTGAGCACCCCGGTGGATATATAATATAACAAATTAACCGGTTCCTTACAGAAAGTTGATTCATGGAAACGCTACTTGAGACCGCTCGTCATAAGCGATAAAACCCTGGTAGAGCACCATAGTACACCAATGGCCGTTTGTCTGGCGCAATCGGCCGGAACGTCCCGTAATAGAAACCGTATTGACAATTTTGCCCAAAGGAGTGAAACATTTTTGGCAAACTTTATAAGAAAATACGAGCCCTTTATATTGTTCCGGTCGGATTTCAAATTGAAATCAGATAATTTAAATTGAAACCAATTTATGCTATCAGAATATTGTCTAAACAACAAACCTCGGTATATACCCGCATTTCCTCAGAGTCCTGTTCATCACTAAACACTGCTCCAGAAACACGACCCTCAAGATAGTTGGGGCTCTCTAAATACTAAACATAAGAAGAAACATAAACATAAAATATAAAAAAGAGCATAGACTATTTCCGGATATGAAAAGTTGCAAACAGTGCAATAGGACTAGATCTACTTATTTAATTAATCACATGGAACCTTTCTATCTATTAAGATTACTAACCAAACATTTTCGTTCTTATAATGTTTAGGAATATATTTAGTCAGTATTTTTATACGCAAAATTTCCTCAAAATACGCAAGTAACACTCCATTATTCCTTTTGATTCAGACTATAGTAGGATCGCTTAATTAAACAAACTGCTAATAGAACAAAAACTGCCTACCGCACTAATTTTTTTCTGCATCCACATTTAATGATTATTTGGAATATTTTCAAATAATTTGGAAAGTTTTCGAAAAAAAAACAGTCGGAAAAAGTAATTGTTCCATATTCTGACAAACATACACAATTATTATATTTAAAAATTTACTGTTATTAACATAAAAACCAAGACTCACCTAATTTCTCATATTTCTCGGCTAATTTTATTAATTCCTCTGGATTGTATCCGGATTCTGGAATTTTGCCAATGAACCAATCACGACTGTCAGAGTGATTCATCTCGTCAACCATATCATGGTAGAATTTTTGTTTTTCTGACTGAAAAGTTTATATTTTCCATTTTCCCATTAAACGAGAATATATATTCATCCCAATCACTTTTTTAAATGTATGCATAATCCCCATGCTTAGGAATAGGCAGCTCGTTGAAAGCTGTCATTAGCTAGGTATCTAAGAGTCTAGCCGGCACAGCTCGGCTCGATTTTTGCATTTTTTGCGAGTTACTAATCATGTTCAGAAACTTTAAATCTAAAAATGATAGTACAATCCTGAGAATAAAAGTTTTCAAAACTCAAAAAAATGATATGCATGTGACAAATGCAAAAAGAGGCCCGAAAAATTTTGCATCATTTTAAGTTACATATAGAAGAAAAGTAATCTGCCACATTTTCATTTTGACTATATAAACATGAAAACTAGAAAAGATATAGTCAGCGCCAAGAGTAATGATGGAGCATAAAGAATTCAACGTTCGTCTGAGTCCCTTTTGCGATCACTGTGCCAGTATTTGGTAGTTCAATATATTACTTTGCAAGTACGCGCATGCAATTTGCCCGCAGGCGCGGTGTTAAAAATCCTATAAATACGCAAGTAACACTCCATTATTATTCTCGGCGCTGACTATAGATCATTTATCCAAAAGTTCTTTGAAATCTAGACAAACCTCAATCTTATTGCGAACTTGTGGTATTCTGCGAACGAGTCCGAATATTATTGATTTTATTCTACGAGAAAGACCTGGAAAAGGTTTGTTATTGCAGATTTTATATTCTGAACTTTTAGTTTCAAATTAACAAAGCATCGCCAAATCCTAGAAAACTACTCGGAGATGAAATGTTTCGATTGGTTGATATATTCAGTTAAGAATGAATAACCATATTTTTCAGAGAATTTTGCCATTGTATATCAAAATCTATTTCATTATATGACCACGATTACAAATCTTGTTCCCCATAAAAGATTACACTTTCATTTATATTACCGTAACTATAATAACAAACCTATATCATCCTTATGCATATGCCACAATTTAGATGCTATCAATGATATTGCAACTGTACTGGCTACCACCACTACGGGGTCTCTTCTCCGAATCTGGGCAGAGGCCTCTTCATGAAGACAAGAAATTAAGTCAGACATCTTTGACAAGGACATGATTAACTGAAATTTGTATATTTTTGATATATTATGATAGATTTGATTAAACAGGCACGACTAAATCACGTGCGTTGAAACACAATTAAATTGAAAATATGAAGCATTTTGGAATCATAAATTATTTTTAGGAAAATTATAGTGTAGCGCCTGGTGCAGTTTGTAGGTACCGTGAATAAGTAATAACTATACAAAAGATATAATTTATTTGTCACAAGAACGAGTTTGAATTTGAGAAAGTATATAATTTAAAAATGGTTTTTGCATGCGGATCGGAAATTGATAATATGAAGGATTTTGGCAACATAACTGTTTCTATGAAAAATTGTTGAACCTTAAGTTCAAGATGAAACATTGCAAAACCACAAATTTATGAAGACCAATCCATTGAAATACAGAAAATCTTATATAAAAATCACCTACGGTATAGGAGTTCATATTTGTTTATTGTCAATAAATGATAAAGTATATATCTTTTGCAGCATTGTCGTCATCTTGACTAACTATTGAAGTGAAATGCGCACCCGAAGCATCTTTTTAGGGATTTTAAAACTTTTCAGACGAGATGTTTGAAACAAAAAAGAATGAAAATAGATAAGAATTTAGTGTAGATGGTAAAATTGGTTTGAAGAAACAAAATTAAACACCAAAAAGCCAGCAATTAAAAATGGGAAGAAAACTGAGTGTGGAAAGAGGACACTTTACTTTGAGAAATATATTTAGAGGCCGGCGGCCACGCCCCCTTTCTCGGCGCGCCTTGTTTTGGCACACGATAGTACAGTAATGGCCCCGAAATAAACATTAAATACAAAAATTAGTTCTACCAAAGCACTTATGGATTGTTCATCTTTTTTTATGAATTTCAACTAATACTCGACCTACCAATCGATATCAACAGGAAAACTAATGATTTTACAAGAATAAGCATGGTTTTTAACCCCACGATTCAACAAAAGTGCTCAAACTTTAATATAAGCAATCATACACAAAAAAATGAACAAAAAGCTACATTGCACTTTTGAGAACAACTTGTTTTACTAAATAAAAAGGCTTATTATATAAACGCGTCGCGGCGCGAGCGTACGTTTCGAAACGATTCGAGTCGTGCCTTCGTGCATGATTGCATTCAATGGATATATATATGTATTTATATATTCAATTAATAAATTTATATAAGGTAACACAAATTAATTCTCATTGAAATGAGTTGGGTGGACAAGTTAAAACAACACTTGAGTTCGTGTTGCCGCGTCATGGCCTGAAGGCTAGGCTCCGCCCCCTTTTGCCAAGTTCACCTTCCACAGCGGGTCGAAACAGTCATTCTCGTCCAGCCGCAATTTTGACTGAAAAGTGGACAGAGAATGGATAATTGAGTCCCGACACGAAAACAATTTTATTGAAGACATTTTTTTACCTTATTTATGATCTTTTTGTTTCATTTTTTCACTATTAAAAGGATCTAGTGGCACGTGCCATCGCAGAAAAAAATAATACTGAAAAAAACACAACGTCTATCGCTAAATCTGGCAACCCCAAAATATGCCATTGCGAGGAAAAGCACACTCGTTGACGTTGGCAGCCTTCCAGATTGGACCATTCAGCCCGCAGTGGGTGCCGGGTTTTCGGAAACACGTGATTCGGCCCGTGAATTGTAGAGCCATGTTAGGGCTATGTTGATGCAGTACGGCCATGAATTTACTTTTGAAAATAGTGTGTAAACCCACCACACAGCTCGTCCTATAGCAACCAGAGCTGGTCACCGGTCCGGCCTGAAATTTTGAAGGTCGGGCCGGGCGGATAACCAGCTCTGTCAGCAACGGCGGACACGAGCATACTCGCGGGGTCAAATCGTGGTGGGGCAAGCGGTAAATTGCGGTAAGAACGCTGAGGTTATTTCTATATATTTTCTTGACTATTTCTTGACTAATAGATAGAGATATAAAGAGCTCTATGCTATTGAGTTTTTTCAGAGAAAAATACCCACTAGGAAGAGTAATATTTATAATTATGTTAAATATATAGTTTTATATATAAAATAGTATTATTACTATTACAAATAAATGAAGGCTTCTGTGAACACGCTAGCTAAACGTGCCTAACGGCATTAGCGTGTATGTACATGTGTTACATGCATGCGTGCATTACATTGTGCGAGCTTCAAAGATAGTCATTCAATAGTAATTTTTTTGTTGATCATTTCGTATTTAATAATTTAATAATTATAAAAGCGTTGTATTTCCTTAATATTAATGTTAATATATAATTTTATTTGGTCTATTTCTAGGATCAATATGTCCAATTCGTTCGAAATCAAGCAAGAACTCACGGAGAATGCAAAAGCCGAACGTAGTTGGAGGTGAGTGGATTTTTAAAATGGTTTTTGGTTTTTTTTAATATATCACCTAATTATGTATAGATGATGGACTCAAAACTAACATAACTAGAACTTTTACAGCAGATTGTCGGATTGCGAGTTTTCAATTTGGACGCCAAATGTCAATATTGATCAGTCTACTGTAGACTACAATTTCCCCACGACACCTAAATCTTCTCGGGAGCCTCCGCGATCTGTATGGGATGCCCTTCAGGACCAATTGCCTCTACCACTGCAATTGGCTCCATTCAACTCAGCAAAGAAAGATATTGCAATTGAGGATTTAATCATGAGGTATTTCTTGTCTTTAGAGCTAACGTTCACCCCTGTGACGATGAAGGTTTCCAGCCTATTGTCCTAGGAAGCAGCGGTCTTTTATAAAATGAGTGGATTGGAAGTCTTTTCCCAATATACATTCATTTGTATGTAACACCGTTCTCTTCAATATGTTGTCCTAGCTCTTGATACCGGCTAGATTCTATTTCATTCTTTACAAACTGCTTCCAGTATTTCACGCCCTGCAGCCATTCGTTTCCATCCGTACAATGAAACAGCTAGTGGAATGGCAAAGAAAGTCGTTAAATCCACGAAGGTGAAAACACCAGAACCATTGGATCAAAAGGTAAACAATCTATTCACACGGGATCTTCTGAGCATCGTTTGTTTATCATTGTTACAATTCTGCTTTGTTTTTATTCACCCAAATAGCATACTACCATAGGTGGAATACCCAGATGAAATATAACGAGGACCTCTCACTTTTGACTTTGGATTTCCGAGGAGGACCCGGGATTTCGTGGAAATTTTAAAGTAATGCTCTATTAAGACCACTATAACGAGTTTACTACTGGAAAAAGTGAACACAGTTGAAGGCTAATTTTTACGTTGAAATTTATCAGAGAGGTTCTCCTGATTCAGACCGCTAAAAATTGCTCGACCTGGACTATTCTACCTATGCATACTACTACCAAAATAGGGTTTACAAATTGAACTTGACATTTCTCAATAAAAACCGTAAATATGCTCCATTTCAGTTGACCGTCAAGACAGTTGAGCCTGTCAAATCAAGGAAGACTAAACTCACGGAAACAGTAGACAAAAATGTAAGTAGCTTGTAGGGAAAGTAGAAAAGTGGTCAATGAAAAAGGAAAAGGACCTAGTTTATGAGAGTTGATGCACAATAGTAACCTGATTGTAACTCTATTCGAAACGTTGTTTAATTTTCAAAATCCATTTATTCGCACAAACTTGTTGTTATAGTCGATGGTGAAGCCTGAAGTTGGCTGGTCGTCTCTAGTGGTACTGGCGATAGCCGCAAACAATAACAAGTATACAACTACGCTGCAGATCTACGAATTCATCCAGTAAGTACCGAAATATGGTAGTTTTCATTTTCCTCCGAAACATGGAAACTTGTATTAGTTTAACGGTTGTTCCTGCTAGGTAAATGTCCAAAAACGATTTTAACTCTTTTATATGTAGTAAAAAGGAACTTTTTCTAAATAGTTTTGTGCTTGACGGCTCTCGATTATTCTGTGTTCTAAGAACGCTATTTTACCTTCTCTTATGTATTGTTTTTGCCTTTTGGAATTCTGAGTTGATTATCCTACATTACAGAAAGCATTTCCCCTACTATCAACAGTCAGCAAACCGTCGGAACTGGCAACGTAGTATCAGATATGAATTGACTAAACCAAACTATATTATTAAGGTAAATTCTGCATTTTTATAAAAAATACAATCTATATACATTATAGGATTCTAAAACTCTATCATATCGTATTGTTGCTAGAAAGTTCGCTGGTCAGGTTAAAATCGTAGCCAAGGAAATTGAAAACTGCATGATAGGAATAAATAATTTAGGTAAGTGAATTATCTTATACAGCTAAGGCTCTAAATTATTGTAAGAAAAATAAATTAGAAACGTAGTGATTTTATAAAATTACTCGATAATATTTGTTTAATTTTGTATTTTCAGGCTCAATCACTAAGATTTTGAACAAATACTGAGTCCGAATTACTAGAGATTAATAAGCAAACTGATTTTAGTTTTTGTATAGAGAATGTTGTTGTTTAATTATTGCCTAATGAATTTTTAAAAATACTATAAGGTGTTCTTTGATTTGAAACGATAGAAGTGCGATGATCAAATGTAATTGTATAATCACTAGTTGATGCATATTTGAAATATGTAGTCGGTAATGATGGAATTCGGAGGTCTTCGATGTCGTCTACGTTCCTACTATTCAAAAGTAATGGTGGATTTATTTTGTTTGTAATTTCAGCGCCGCTCAAATGACTACTTTATTCCATATCTTGTATATAACCTCTTCGAAACGAATACTCGCAATCTCAATTTCTAATATAATCGAAAACTCAGATCCTAAAGCTACGGTAAATTCCATACTTTTGCTTGCTCATCTTGTTCCAACAGATACTCAATAGTTTGCCGGCTTGCTGAGAAGCTGCCTGGCTCAGGCCGGTTCATTTGAATATCTGGGCCCCTGGCATAGGTTGTTAGACCAAACTTCAAGCCCTCTTGTCTCCATGTATTTGAAAAACTAATTATCGGGTTTCATTTGAACACCTCTCATAATTGGATAAGGATCTTATTATTCAATCGCATACCTGCTTCAGCCCCGATAATTTGCCCATCAAACAATATTCAGACGGATTGGGCTAAGATCAACATTTGTGGACATTTTTTGGCCGGTAGCGGAATCTGTCAATCAAGGGTTAATAACAAACTAAAGGCCATAACAGAGAAAGAGTCAGCAAGTGATTATCCAATCATTCGTCAGCACCACCTGAGGCCGTATTTATAAATAATCCCGTCACGGGAACGGGAACGAAAAGCCTTCCCGCAGGAAAGATACCGGCAAAACGGTATTGATCAACGTTCCCGTCCGTTCCCGTGCATTTAACATTCTCTTCCCGGGAACGATTTTTGTTCCCGTGGGTTAGTAGCGGGAATGAAAACCGTCTCGCCGGGAATATGCGTTCTCTTTCCCGGGTGGGAACGTTGGTGAATAGGGCCACTGGTTAAATATTTCAGTTAACTAGAGAGGGGAATCTTTTATAAAAAAGTTGTGGAAACATATTCGGGTTCATTTTCTCCGGCCGATGTCCAACCCTGCCCTAGCTTGCTACAAATAGCTGAACCAAAACTTGCTACACGTACCTTACATCATCTAGGTGCAGCTACAATAACTTACGATTAAGCCCCGCCCCTATATAAGCGCGCGGCGCAGGTGCTGCGCATCCATGTGTAACTGGCCCCTCTCTCTGCCCCTAGGCCGCCGTATTCCATGACATGTTCACCCGCATTTATGCCTAAATCCGCGCCGCAAATCCCTAGTAAAGAGGACAAAAGGACTGTGGCCACTTGCTGGCCAGTTACAGGCTAAAGACCTGCCTGATTCTGCGAGTAGCCGCCAGTCTGTCACTTACGGGACGCTATTCAGCGCCAAATTGATCGATTGTTACTTCTAAGAATAGAAAAAAGCGATGTTTGTTTTGAATGAGTTTCAGTCATTAGCTTGGCAATTTACAAGTTCTTGTGGTTGGACAAGATTCAATAGAGTTTTACCAGAGGTGGTTATCCGGCCGGCCCGGACCGGCCCGGCCTGGGTTTCAAAATTTCAGGCCGGTCCGGTAACCAGCTCTGAGTTTAACTAGTTATAGACACTTCTTTTGCTTTCTACTATTTTGAAACCTTTTAATTTGTTAATGTATTAACTTTATAAGTTATATTTATATAAGTTTTTAATCCTAAACATATTTAGATTCTAATAACTTTTCTTTATTACTGCAGTTTAATTAGCTTTTACTTTTCCTAAATTTAGAGCTTCGCAGTCATTAGCTTTGATTGATAGGATTTATAAATATGCTTATGTTCTTAAATTTTTTCAGGAACACTAAAATATTTAAAAAATAAAGCTATCCGATCAGCGCTGTATACTTTTTCTATACAAAAAGATCATTTTGCCACCGGATTTATTTAAAAAAATGCATAACTTTTTTGGTGGGTGCCGGTCGCTACTTATACACTACTTTTTGGTTCAACTTCAAACCAGTAAAACTCGTAGGTTCGAAAACTATTTCATTAACAAACAATAAAACTAATAGATTCATTTATTTCAACTATAAATGTATTCTTCTCTCAATAATGATGGTAATATTCTCTCAAACATTATGGATTTCTGTTGATTTTGATAATTTAGAGGCCCGCTCCTTCGCAGAGGCTGCGCAGTTACCCTCCGTGCATAAAATGCACGATGTGCTCCGCCTCTATTCCAGAACACTCTACCGCTATCCGCTCGTGTTTATTTTGGTCCCACTGGTCTTGACTGGATGTCTACCGTTACTGTTACTGTACCTAAATCCTGTACATCTGACCCAAAATGCGGAAATTGTAAGTTTTGCTGTTTTCTTTATTGAATTTGGTTTGATCATTGGTTTCTGTGTCTTTACTTTTATATGATTCAGAATGCGTTGGTTCTTCCTCATTTTTTTCATATTTATATCATTTTGAATACTTTTGAACCTATTTTTAACAAAATACATTTAAAGAAACATTGTTATAAGTTGTATACCTTATTCTAAGCATACATTTCGTCACCTTTTTTGGATTTTCGTTTCTATGAGCTCGAATTTCCAATATAAGAATTCGTTTTTTTTTTTTTTTTTTTGAACTGCGAAATTCCGCAATCACCATTAGAATATGTTCGTTTTTGACGGTTCTGTGTCTTCTTAAGTTATACGGTCATTTATTACTGGTTAGATACTTAAAACTCTACATACATTTTAAATAATTACATTTAATATATATACAATAAAACCTTTAGTCCAGGTGTGGCAATCTCACGGGCCGGCCCGGGCTTGTGGCCGTAGTATAGAAAGGCCCGGGTGGGTGCCCGGGCAGTTTTTGGCTGCACGAGCGGGTGAGAATTGTTGCCCGGACAGGATAAAAACTGCTCAGGCACCCACCCGGGCGTTTCTATACCACGGCCACTTGGTCGAGTTTTAGAAGAGTGATCTTGGACCGAAGTCCAACTTTTGTAAATGACTGTTCCCACCACTGATCCGGTAAGCAGGGGTGGGCCGATAGCCAAGTTTTTCGGCACGGCATGTCGGGGCCGGTCGCTTTGGCCCTACTTTCCGACTACAGTCAATATTTTTTGCAAGAAAATCGATGCCCAAAGTTGAAAATTATACATTTTTTAAGTAATACATCTAATGTTATTTTCTTGTATAGTTTAAAAGGGGGTCGTCAAAAAGTCGGCCCGGCCCCCACTGTTGCCACCGCTTATCGATTTTCTGACCAGTCAGTCCTGTTTATCGATTTTCTTTGCTTATCCTTTCTCCGAGATTCGCCCACTTTCACCTTAGTTTTCATTGGGATCGAAAGTCTGCGCCAATTTTATTTTGGAATGAAATCACCTGAGATACAAGAAAATAGAAAAGTCAATTGGATAGTGCAGAAATATAGTCGGATTCACCAAACGCAATTGCGTACAAGCCGTTTTGGCTTGAAAATTATTTTCTACACTCCATTATTGTTTTGAATCCGACTACAGCTCCAATTACTGATATTTGTGATTGTTTTAGTCAAATTAAAAAGCAAAGAAGTCGTGTCAAAAAAATTTAAAATATATAAATTTAAATTTACAATAAATAAAAAAGTCTCAGACTAATTTATATTTTCCATTTCTCAACTTATTTAGTTATACTAATGATATAAATTGCCTTATAAATTTTGAAACTATTCTTTTCGAGAATAAAAAAAGCGCTTTTTACGACCCGGCATCAGATCTCTCATCAGGCCTGGCCGGGCTGTTTATAGTATATTTTTCTTAAAAGTGTCAAATCGGGTTTAAAAATAAGAAATTCTCGGATTTCCGGCACGCCGGGCCGGGCCCGGGCCTTTCGTGATAGGTCTTCCCGGTATGGTTTTGAACTGGCCGGCCCGGCATTAGATCGGAGGTGTGTTCCGGAATAAGCTACCGTTAGCTTCTTTATCATGTAAATTTATTCCTCAAAGCCATTTCCTAACATTCAATTGTCTACAAAATCTTCCATCCAGCGGGGTTCTTTACGCCCCCTGTTTGACGACCGCGAAAACCAGGTTTTCGTTTAGTTTTTCAACCTTTTTGGCTGATCGTTGGGGGGCTATTGTGTGACTGGTTCTACGGGCAATAGAATAGCCAACAACTGGCATATTATTAGCGGGGTCTCGAAGAGAAATTGAAGTGTGGGCAGGCAAGATTTGTAGAGAAGGAAGGTTTACTTGGAATGTTTAGAGAAAAGGCCTAGTTGGTTCTAAATACCTGCAGTTTCTTCGTAACTGGGGATGTAGTCAAGAGTAATGATGGAGTGTAAACAATTCATCGCTCGTCTGAGCCCCTTTTGCGAGTGGCGAGCCAGCATCTGGCGGCTACTCTCCGTTCCATATTGTACTTTGCAGTACGCGCGTGAAATTTGCCAGCAGGTGCGGTGTTAAAAATATTATAAATACGCAAGTGACACTCCATTATTACTCCTGGCGCTGACAATACAAAGGGTTCCCGTTATACTGATAATTGGGATAGATCCGCTGTTTAGCCTGGTTTTCCGAAGATACCGCTAACTTTTCCATTTTAACTTAGACATAGCCAACCCCTGCAAAGAAATTAATTTAGAAAATAAACTCGCTGAAAGCAAACGTCATAGTTTTTATTTATCCATCATGTGAACTAAGTTGTATTCTTCAGTAGCGGAATAGGAATAGGAGTGAATCCGCCCCCTTATAAAGGGTTGGATAACATGCATACAAGAGGTCACAGAATACCACTGGGCCTTTCTGAGAAGGGAGCCAAGGTGGATTCGGAGGGAGTATTCCATTCCACAACTAACTGAAATGCCTTTTAATCAATTGAATACAAAAATCGATATATATCAATCGATAATTCCTCCCTTTCAGGGTTTCGACACTAAGGACACCGACTATTCTGGTCCCCGTGTTGCATGGGCTAAACTACAGCAGCAGTTGACTGGCACAAACCGAATTCCATTTGCCAATCCACGGCCATTAGCAACTGCAAAGCCCCAAAATGGTAGGTATATTTCATTGGTAAGCCTATAAATGGAGTGCGGAATATTAAGCGCCCTAAGGTGAAATCTTGTCGCACAAAACCTGGTCTTGATAATTTACTTTTTGTTTTTTGTATGCTATTCGAGAGAGCTTGCCAAAAACAATAGCGCGGGTTTTTTCGAAGAATTTCATTCACCCATCTCCAAAAGGAGCACAGTCCTTTATTCTGAAAGGAGCGCAGTCCTCTATTTTGTTTGACTGCCTGTGTAGTCAGAATATGAAGCTGAATCGTTTCCGTTTCCGATTTTGAAATAAGTTAGTCCAATTCTAAGTCAAAAACTAGTTACTGGTTCCACCGCCGTCTTTCTTTTGCAAGTAGCAATGAACTAGCAAAATTTGCTAGTAGCCATTCACAGTCCCAATGGAGGATTAAAAAACTGACCACGGCGTCACTATTTTGGCAGGCACTGAAACGGGTTTCAGTCAGCGGGACTTCGCTAGTTCCAAAGATTATATTGGTAGAAGAAGGGTCGAGAGACCTTCGTTGAAATTGGGAAGAAAAAAATCCCGTAATCACCACTAACATTTGGCAGCAAACAGGGCGGGATGAGGGGTCGGTCCCGGCCAAAAAAAATTGCTCCCGGGCCGGCTCGGTACAGCTGGTAGTGACTTTTCTGGTAGTGACTTTTTAGGACTATTCAAAAATGTGTCCTATTTTCAGTTTCACTAACTACTCAGACAGAAGAGCTTGCCCGCTCCTCGCATTCGCGAAAAGCCCGTGGATGGGCAGATGATCTGCTATTTGCCGTTCAAAATGTCCCATGTTATGATGCTCCGATTCCGCTTAGTAAGTTTTATAAAATATCTTATTTGCGAATTTGAAAGTATGAATTCCCGCGAAAATTGTGTACTCTGCACTCTCTTCACAATCTAGCACTCTCTCGCCCTGTGTCATTTCCCATCACAAATACGCTGCAGTCAGGGGTGTCCTTCTAGCGTTCCTTTTCTTATTTGGTTTTTACCTAAATTTACAAGGTACGCTTGTGATTCCGACCAAACGAAAGTTTGTGTTGAAAACCACAATTTTTGGACAGCTCGCTCGGGGTTTCCGGGTGGGCGAAAAGAATGAAATGAAATGTATGCTCTAAGCTATTTATAAAATAGTAGTACAATTTTTATTTAGAAACAAATAGCTATGGATAGTTTATAAAAGAAAAGCAAACCCGAGCGTAAATAGATATTCACTAGGAAAAACCAGTTTCAATAGGCTTAAAGAAGCCTAAGCGAGTTCACAATGTTCAGTTCTAATGTCTTTCGAACAGAGCTTTATCGGTTGATGAGATTGTATTTCAATTCAGTGAAACTTTACTTCCGAAATAGGCCTTCCGTATCGAAACTATAAAAAATATAAGAAGATACCTGCAAAGTACAGTATTGAAAGGCAGCCAGATGCTGGCGCGGTGATCGCAAAAGAAGCTCAGACGAGCGTTGAATTCTTTACACTCCATGATTTCTCTCGGCTCTCACTATATCTACACGGCATTTTTATAGAAGAGTTTTAAGTTTCCTGAATCCGAAAGCATTGTGATCGACTATTACATGCTAGAATAGGGCGACTAATTTCCCTCAAGGCGAGATTGCATCAAAGGAAGAGTTAAGACCTTTCGCTCTACTTTAACTTATTGCCCTTAGTCGGCGGACTATTCGCTTGCAGCTAAAGGTCTAATAAATTCAAATTAGAGCAGAGATTTGTCTAATTGCTCTAATGAGATGTAATAAGTTTTCAGTTCCTACAGTAACTCCTTGCAAGCGATTAGTATGCCGACTGTACGGTCTAGTCTATACAACGTTTTATAATTCTCTGAAGTGCTCACTTTTCATTTCTAACTATATAGAAAACTTGAATTAACTAAGACCAACGAAAATAAACAATCTTTCTTATTTATTATTTATTGCAAGTACAAAATAATATAATTTAATTAATATATCTGGCTACTTGTTGCATACTATAGTCGTATAGTCTTTCACAATCGGCATCATTCAACGACAGCTTGTTCTCACTAGCCAACTTACAGTCACTAAATATATGCTATAAAATATATATGTCATATAAATATTATATATTATAGTAGAACTCGGCCCATTCCCGTAAAAGAATATTATATGTTAAAAAGATAAGTCAGAGCCGAGAGAAATAATGAGTGTCATTTGCGTATTTATAGGATTTTCAACACCGCAACTGCAAGCAAATTGCACGCGCATACTTGCAAAGTACAATATTGAACGGAGAGTAGCCGCCAGATGCTGGTGCGGTGCTCGCAAAAGGGGCTCAGACAAGCGTTGAATTCTTTACACTCCAGGGTTGCTGTTGGCACTGAGTATATCTATTAGGTGCAGGTTGGCGCCGCAGGCGTCAACATGTTGCTGTTGGCACTGAGTATATCTAAACTTTGTTGTCCAACCGGAATTTCTCCAGTTTGAATGATTACCATTAATTGGTTGTTAAAAGACTTGAGACGTACTTACAAATCTTACAAACAATCTTCTTACATAAAAAAATCTTTTCTTACAGAAGTTGGGTGAAACCGACAATCATCCCAGTCGGAACTTCTAAGTTATATTTTATAGAAAACAAAATTTTAAGCTCTCCAGCGTTTTAGATTATAATCTTGAACTTGGAATACCTAAAATACTTGGCAGTGACTCCTTCGAGCTCCGGACTAAGCGCCACGTGTACGGATGTCTTGGCTCCTTCTATTGGAGTCTTCATAAATAAATATCTAAACGGAGCACCAAGAGTGTAGAAAAAGTGTCTTGAGAGATTTGTATTTACTACTCCTAAATATATAAATATTATTCTAGAACTTTTTATTTATAAACCTGGATGTAGTGAATTGGCTGTGATTCTCTGGCAACCTTCTTCCTTTAAGCGACGCGAGAGGTCGCGAGCGTGCATTACCTGCAAGGGTGGTCTAGACGTTAGAAAGCACCGATTCACTAAGTTTCGATTCAACTATAGTCCGTATCAATAGCTAGGTTGTCAGCGGAGTATATTTCGGAGCAGTGGTGTTAAATAAGAGGGAACAGAAAGAAACAGAACGCTTGTAGTTAGAGTGCCGCGATGACGGGCTTCCCTTTCAAAAGTGCAATTTTACTCAGACATGCTCTTTCCCTTACAAAGCCCGTTATCGCGGCACGTTAACTACAAACGGCGCGTGCCGTCTGGGTTCTAAAACAGCACAACATGTTGAAACAATCATTTTCTTTCGGATAAGAAAAAGTCAACGGGACTCGCAATGTCAGCGCAATCCTTTAATTTTACTGCATTTTCTTAGAATTTGGGCATGGTTACTGTATCTTCTGGCACAGTTTCGGCACAATAGAGCACACTCGCAGATTTTGGCACTTCAACATGCTGTGTATCAACGGCTAGGTGGTCAGTGCAGTATCCTTGAGAGCAGCGGTGGATTGGGGGGTGCGTAGTAAATAGTACATTCATTTAAAACATAGTACTTCATGCAGTCTGTGTGAGATATACTGTGCGAAGATTTGGTTATGAAAAAACAATGACGACTATCCACAACACAAGATAACGAGTTTAACAATTTTACAGCCCAATACGAACAAGTTTTTGTTCAAAATTTGCTAAACGCAATTTTCCCATAAAAATACGCAGATGGCGCGGCCTATTTACTCCTGGAAGAGACTATACACTTCTACTCTGACCATACAGCGGGCCCGGCTCGGCCCGGCCCGCTGGATGGTCTGCGTCTAATAATTATTGTTTTTTTTAGTTCACAAAGTTGGCCCCATTTGAATTGTTGTTTCTGTCTATAGAATAGTGGCCTTTGACAGCTATTTTCTGCCTGGTAGGAGTATTTTTCGTGCCCCCACTTCTGCAAGAAGAACCACTCTGGTTGGGCGTAAAATCTTAATTTTTGTCAAATGTTTTACTTACATTAGCCAATTTGCTCTTATTATAAGTGGCCATTAGTCCCCAGTCTTCTGCTTCATCTATCTTTGTTAGATCAATTTGTTTGCTACGAAGATGCAGCCGGGAGGATACATTCACAATACGGGCTTTTTCGGCCCGCTTTACAGTTGGCAGAAGAAGTTCGGTAAGGAGGAAAGGGCCTGTAAAGAGTACACAGTGTATAGTCCATAACAGAACTGGTTGCCGGACCGGCCTGAAATTTTAGAGGTCAGCCGCGCCTGGCTGTGCCGGGCAGGCCGGATAAACAGCTCTGGTCCATAACAAACAAAGACTGCAGTGAGCGGTGTTGTTTAAGATTTCAAAAATCGCTGTTTCTGTGGCAAAATTAAACTTCCATTATATGGTTCGATGCGCAATTTTTTGTTTGTTATCAGAAAAATATTATTGTACTAGTTCTATTTTGTAACATGTCCATAAAAGACAAATACGCAATTGCGGTAGCCTATGGATACCACCGCGCTCTGCGGTCTTTTGTTAGTTATAGACTTTATAAACTGGTGATAGCCTATTGAGCAATATACGATATAGTGAATTTCAAGCCTAACGACTTTTTAATTTTTCTAGCAAGTATGAAAGGCGTAGGGCAATATAAACTCAAAGATATTCCATCGGACCTAGGTTTCCAGCGTGGTATCACAAGCGGGCGCTGCGTTATGAAAAATGAATGTACTTTTGGAGAAAACGCACCATGTCGACTGATTTTACATTCATTTTTATAACACAGCGCCCGCTTGTGATACCGCGATGGAAACCTAGGTCTTGAGACGAACTATATATACAAGGCGTATTACGTATTTTAGTTGTTAACCATGTAGGAAAATCATACTGTACCCTTGAACTCTTTCTCTACTGTACCGCCACATATAAGTTATTAGACATAGAGAAGAACTAATTGTCAGTTTCAATTTAAACACCTCCTTTTAGTTAAAACCAACGGCACTTACCTAAATAATTAGTCTGCCAGGTGGTCTCATGTCCATCCATAGTTAGCTCGTGTTGTGGATAGAACATTATGCCGGCATTGTTTATTAACAAGTCTATCTTTTCCTCAGCTTAAACAATAAATATGAAAAAAGAATAAAACAGTCAAAGCTCGCTCTCTTGTCAACTTGTCTAGCCACATAATTTTTTTTTGTTTAGTTGAACTTGAAAAAAGTTGAAAACTTGAAAATTTGAACTTGATTATAACCCTAGTCCCTTCCAAACCCAAAGTCCATCCGTAACTCTACCGATTTGTCCGGGAGTGCTAATTTTTGACTTAAAATTACCTCTGATAACAGAAATTTTAGGAAATTATACACCAACGCCAAGCTGCTTTGGCGCCTACTCCTTTAGTTGAGTGCATACCTATTGAAATATTCTCCGCACACTGCTTTACACTGGCAAAGTTGGACATGTCACAGGACTCGAAAATGAAACGAGATGCCGTGGCGCCTCTCTGAAAAAATGTGTCTCTAACTGTAAATTCCTGTACTATCCGGAGTGTTGAGCCGACTACGCAACCCCAAACCGGGGTCAAAAAATTTCCAGATGAACCGGATCAGAGTCTACCTTTTGAATAAATTTTGCCCGGTCCGTCCCGATGCGACGGTTAGTTTCAATGCTGAAATTGGTTGTTCGGAGAGGGATTCTACAGTTCTTTTAGTCTTTTCTAACCTCGACCATCTGTTGTACAGCTTCCTTTGCCTTCTCTTCACTTCTACACAACATATAGACCTTGGCTCCGTTCAAATTGAGCTGCAGCGCAGTTTCCAGTCCTATTCCACTGTTCGCTCCAGTGACAACAGCAACCTTGCCATCTATAGAGACCGCCGGAGTTGAATTGGCTTTGGAGCACATTTATTGATCTTTAAACGGGTGGAGTTTCAACAATCAATAATTGTAAACAAACTTGCATAATTTGAAAAAAAAGATTATTGTTCAGTTAAACGTTAGTAGGAAACAATTTACACAAGTTATAATAATTTAACTTAAATTATATACACGTGCTAATGCAAAACATTGATTGAAACTGGCATATCCGGAATAGAATGGGTCACAGCGAGTCGAAATAGTCATTCTCGGCCATTCAAGAAAAATGTAGTCGACTCTTGCAAAGAAAACTCTGATCGAATTTAAGATGGTCCCACAACGACACCTTGAACTTTTGTACTACTTTTTTATGAGAATTCGCTCATTTTTTAGGAAAAGGGAGAATTTTTTGAGATTTGGAATCAACAACTGGGAACGGGTACTGTATTTTTTGACACATAAAGCACACTCGCAGGTTTTGGCACTGTGCCTAAATGGTGAATTCGACTCGCTGTGGGGTAGCTATCCTCGGAAGTTGGCAGTTGTCTAGCAGTTACGAACAGAGCCTTATACTACACGGCGTATACCCATTGCCCTTGGGCCGTGTGCTAAATTTGGTGTTGGCATGCGGCCAGAGTCCGTGATTTGTATTTGTCTTTCGAATTATAATTGGTTTTCAGTGAAATAACTGATTAATCGTATCACGGAACAATAACCAAAGTTCATTGGAGTTTTCAGGTGTGAAGAGACAGCGAATGTACATCATTTAGCTAAAAACCAACGAAAACTACAAATCACGGACTATGGCGGGGTGCCAATACTAGATATGGCACACTATCCAAGGGGATAAAATACGTGGCCTGAATACGCAGTGATTACCAATGTGTTAAAATTGTCTGAATCTGTATAAGAAGAATTTCCTACTACGCATAAGAAACTGTTTATATTATAACTGCTAAATTTATGTCTTGAGCTGAACGAAAGTAGCAATATTGCATTCTCAAAAGTTGCCACAGACTATATAAATGATTATTTCTACCAATATTTCGTGAAAGAACAGAGAATTCCTGAGATAACGAAGGGGCGTGGCCTAGACTCTAGCAAGATGAACTATGATGCGTTAAAATATAGCATGAAAATGGGACCTTCCTAAATTTGCTATAACCCGGCTGGAGCCAACAAAAGCTCATGTCGTATCGGGGAAAGAACTTCGCTATTATTCAAACCGTGATTTGCAAGTTCAGTGATTGGTTTCCGAAACCAATAATCATGAATTTTTAACTTCGCAGAGAATGCTTCAAACTCGATCTCATAGAGTCCATAACTCACAACTGCGAGTTGTTCCGCAGCGAGATTTTACTTTGATCGCTTTGAAAGTCCCTATCGAGTTACATCGGCTGAATTAAGAAAGGCTCGAGTTCGAAACATTACTGTATTACATACTAGTTTGTGTGAAAAAGTCGCACAAAACATAAATATATAAATAACTTTGTCATTAATCGCACTCGTTATTCTTGGAGCTTTCGGAGCACTGCAAAGTATTCTAAACCCCGCGTATTTGCTACATGCACTGCTCATGTGACACACGTCACTACTCGAATATTTCACAATGAATGAAGTAATAGCAGCCGTTAATGATCAAGAAATTGATAAGATGCTCAACTTTTTGAACAAGATATGCGAACTTTAAGGTATTGAAAAAACCAGATTTTCCTGGCATTAATAACGAAGGGTGATCATTAACGTATGATCAAGTGAGTTTTAGCTGCAATGAACCTTCTGACTAATCTGCCATATGAAACGTGTATCGGTTCGATATGCTTCGCAACAATCGATCCTTGCGAACGTAATAATTCAATTGCAAGATTCTCCTAAACATATGACGAAAAGTTATAAGAGTCAAAATCGCAACAAAATGAATGCTCCTGCAAATATCGTCCATCATTACTATCGCTCACAATAATTGAAATATTTGGTCTAATTTGTGTGCATCCGTTATTGCTTTCGTATTTTATAGTTTATTCGATCATTCCCCTTATCTAGACCACAATCAGCAATAACGGATAGTTCCGAGAAGCAAAATTTCCCTGGAAATCAACGATCGAAAAGTCAGGCCACGAAGGATGGTTAGAGTTTAAAGTTCGCAATAATATTCAAAGTGACTGAAGAGCAAACAAGTTTCAAATACAAATTATAAATATTATAATAACGGTACCAACAACATACTAGGCTCTAGAATTGTGCGCAGACGTCTAGAATGGATTCATCTAGAATCTCAAGTTATGGATTAATTCAATCAATATTCGCGGTCCAAACGTTCTAGTAAAAAACGAATTTTAAGTTTGAAATAAGACACAGCACATGTGGTACAATCGGACTGGATTCAAACGGCCGGCGGCTCTCCTTTAGTTTAGGCGCAGTTTTTTTGTCGCAAGTTTTGGCGCCGTGGTATAGAACTTTGCGCTCCAATTGCAAATTCTGCTCAAGACGCAGCATAGCGCGCAATGTCGCTGCAGGACCAATGACCAATGCTACAAAAGCTCATGATGCATACCATGGTATCATATTCAGTTGTTGCGCAGGTATTACGTATACATTCATTGTGTTCATTTCCGTATGAATAGCCCAGACGTTTCGCGTAGTGAACCAAAAGGTTTGCTTAGTTTTCTCTCAATTGCGACTGGTTTAGTTTTAGGATCTCGTGATGGTGAAACTGCCTCAGAGCATGACCAACATGGCGCAAATCAATTTCCATGTATGTTCTCGTTCCTTGCATACTATTCATTATTTTCGTTTAAGACTGTTATCCAATATGGGATCCCAAGACATGCCATTATGGATACGTAACAGTTGATGGTGTTCTTCCACCAAATCCTGTTTTCCCGGTACAGAACTTTTGCAGTCATGCCTTATTTAAATGATTTAGGGTACCCCGTTTGTAAAGTCTTCAATTTTAAGTAAGGAAGGCGTGACGGCGTTATATAGTGGTTCGGTGAGTAGCATGTTTGGGAGATGCAGCTTTATTTCATTCCTTAGGACACCGATAATCCGGCAAAATCCGCTACAGCGAATTCGGATAAGGTCGATGAGGATACGTTTGTTTGTTTCGGAGACAACTTCCCCCACATGTGCAAGTTGTACAATGAGATGGTTGTTCAAAACAATACAAATCACAAGTTGTATGCCAGTCTGGAGGATATTTACAGAGGCTGTTCAAAGACAATTAAAGTTAAAAGGTTGTTTTGAAATAATTTCATAATATTAATGTTTTTGAAGGATCGTGGGCGATACATATTTTAAACTACACGTTGCTGTTAGAACAATGGATGTCTTTATTAAGCCTGGATGCGAAACCGGAAATAAAATTGCTTTCCCGGGTCACGGAAATCATCTTCCTGGACATAGCGCTGGAACGGTTATATTTGAATTAGTGGTTAGATTGATGTGGTGGCTAAATTTTCTAATTGTTTTACCTGTAGGAAAAGCCACATCCAATTTTCAAACGTGAAGGCATGGATCTGAGATACACGCACAAAATTGCTCTGAGGGATGCGCTCTGTGGTACCACATTCTACGTACCATTACTCAGTGGTGGAAGAAGACAAGTCGTTTTAAAGGACATTTCTCGTATCGGAACTGTTCGTAGGTAACGAATTTTTGTTCCTTGATATTGTACGGTTCATCTGGGAAACATACCTCTGATTTAAATATAGATGTACTGTTTTATTTGCTATCCCAGAATCTATTTCTTTTCATTCATTTATTATTTTAGACTCTTTGGTGACGGTATGCCGAATTCGAAAAATCCTAATTGGTATGGTGATGTCATCGTAGATTTGGATATCATTTTCCCAACTTCACTGTCTTCCGAGCAGAAGCTGACTATTTGTCAAACATTATCCCAGGAATTGGACAGCTCTGTGAGTGCAATGCCCTTGTATAGCTCACATATCCAATTACAGCCACCCTCCACTTCTGACGTCCTCAAGTTACCCGGTAATTTAAAGTTTAAGACGCAATCGCCGAAGTGCAGTAAAGATTCGCCAGTTAGTGATGGCTCGGTAAGCCGGACTTTATTTTTCAAGGTTATCTGATTTTTAGGCTAAACTAGCTAGTGATAAGTGCTCGTTAGCAGAGCCGGTGGTCCAAGTTAGCCGCTCAATTACACTTAGGCGCAAACGTGTTTATAGTTGTGAGGTTCGTTTCATTTCAATTTTTAGCAACATCATTGATCATTTAACTACATTTTAGGAAGACGTGCCAGCAAGTTCCTCTGTTGCTGCGCATCGCCAAGGTGAGCTGAAAAAGCTGTGTATAAGTAGGAATGACAGATTTTCCCTTGGCTTCAAACCTCAGTGTACTCCGAAGGTAATAGCTCATTGACATGTGGTTTGCATCATTCTTTGTTTTAAGTTGAATGCCAATGATGGTGATAACGTGAACAAGCCGCGTACCTACTTGTTGAGAACTCTTCGCACAAGGACATATGGCGCTAGTTCTCCCAGTTCAATGGAACCTAGCACTTCGCAAGCTCCAGTGGTGATTTTTTTTTGTTCAATTTCTCAAATTTGGAGATCCAACTCATGTTTTAATATTTTTGAAACCTGTTGTTGGTATTTACTATACTGGGATGCACCGATACGTTTAGATTAGTCACTTCAGATTCTCGTAATATTAAAAACTTATTAAAATAATACTTTTCAGTGAATTTGCTGAAGTTCCATCCACACTCCCCATTCGGCCGATCCACAGGAATCCTGCTCCCTTTTCTACCTATTTTCATGATCATCTTAGCTTTCTCACTTTTCGCTTTGCTTAATTAATATTCACTTTTAGAAGCATTTCGAAGTGTTTCATATTCTATTCATTCGCTTATTGTACCCATGTAGTAGTTCTTAGATTATTCACGTTTATGATATGTTATTCCATTTTTTAATTTTTGATTTTAGTGATGTTATCCCTTTTTATTTTTTATTTTAATGAAGATATGCATAAAAGTTTTCTGTTTTTTGTTCGGTATGTTCGGTATAATTTAGCATACAATTACATACGGTACAATTGATTACGAAGAAAACGGCATGAATATAGTGTAATTTTGATCTATAAGTTTGGGTTTTTCTGATGGCCAATGGTGCCGTTTTGACGGTAATTGGCAGTTAACTGCTCCTTCTCACATGAAGTTAAATATACGGAAACAGCAAAACACGCTTACCATACTAACATTTCAATGCAATGTCTAGCAAATTATTTCTAGAACGAGGTCGGAGTTGCCAGGCCATTCATTATACGTCGAGACAACGGATGCAGTAGAGGCAATCTGGTCTGAGGTGGTCGACGGCGCTGACTGGGGGGAAAACCCACATCCAATTTTCAAACGTGAAGGAATGGATCTGAGATACGCGCACGCCGGATACCTATAATTACAATTGGTATTGCAGGACCAATATTCATAGAAATTTATCACAGTTGAAATTTCATCAATGAAAAACACGTATTTCCTAATGACTTATTTGCCGGTTTTTTTATAACTTATTCGACCGCACCTTAAAAAAACGAATTATATAAAATAAATAATGTAAAGAACTATAAAAATCCGTTAACTTAAGGGTGAAATTTCACCTGTGATAGTTTATCACTGTGATAAACGTCTATGAATATGGGTCCAGGTTACCTGCGGATACCCACAAATACGAGCGTTAACTACAGGTATCTAGCGGATCCTGCAGTTACCAGCGGTATTTATAGGTATTAACAGGATACCTACAGCGCTGGTAACTGCAGGTATCCGCTAGATACCTGCAAATACCGGCAAGCTTTACAGGTATCCGCTGGTAAAATTGCAGGTATCCGGTGGACCAGAGTACGTACCATTACGCAGTGGTGGAAGAAGACAAGTCGTTTTAAAGGACATTGCTCGTATCGTAACTGTTCGTAGGTAACGAATTTTTGTTCCTTGAATTTGTGCAGAAATGCCACCCTCATAATGAGGAGCCTCATTGCGTGGTTGAGGTGGCGAATAGTGCATTTCGGTGGCAAACTGATTCTGGCCGCGTTGGAAATCCTGCTCTTTAGAAATAACACTGTTTTAAGTACAGAAAAAACTATAGTCCTAGGAGTTCATGGACCAAATAAGCTGCCATGCTTGGTGTTTGGAGTAGGCTGTGTGTGAGTCGTAGTGGCACGATGGTCCCAATTCATACACAGACGTATTGTAGTATGTTTTCTAAAGCAACGCTCTTTTTGTTGTAGTTCGGAAATGGGATAGTCCCGGATTCGCTGTACTTTTCGTAGCTATGTTGTGAATGAGTGTACACTGCCCCGTGTTAGGTTGTTCTTATCTGAGTCCAGTTGGTAGTCTGAGTCGTAAATTCAGAACTGGTGATTTCAATGCAGAAAAAGTAGGAAAAGAATGCTAACAATCCACAAAGAGTAATTAAATAATTAAAACGTAGAAAAGGTCGCTAACACTTGTGAATTCCTTCTCTAATGACCGGAACCTAATAATTTAGGAAGCTCAGTGTCAGTTGGTTATCGAAATGTCAAAAACTTTGTTTGCAACGGAGATATCGGTAGACTCTTTCTAGACTCTACAGATAAAAATATTTGAAATTTGCGGTTTGGGGTGGGGGCACCCTGTAATAAATATCCTATTCGTGTTCCCCGTATTATTTTACCCAAGAAAGTCTATTTTCCTCTTGCCTATAAAAAACCGAATGCATTTTGCGATTTTTGCGATTTGTGAAGATTATCGACTTTTCTTGATAAATCTTACATCAACTGTTATAGTCGGTGGACTAATCGCTTGCAGTTAAAGGTCTTATAAATTAAAATTGGAGCATATATTTGATCTAAATTTGCTCTAAGTACTTAATAAGCTCTAAATAATTTGCAGTTTGTACCGTAACCCTTTGCAAGCGATTATTCCACCGACTATAATATTATCTTTGTATCCGATTACTGTGATCGATGTTCGCAAGCTACAATCCCAGCATGCACCTTTTTTAATCCGCTCCCCAATTTGAAATAAGATCTTCTTTCAACTGGACCCCCGTAAACACAGTTCTTTTCGTCTTTTCTCACACATGATCTGTTGCCATCCATGGCGGAGTGTCGTCGCTGCCTCGCGGTGTTATAAAATGATCTGTCTGCGTATCCGGCCTTCCTATCGTCTCTCTTCCGACAGCAGCTCAACCCGTACTGTCTTATTCTCTGCCCATCTTTGCCGGTCTACCGCCAGTCGCACATATCATTGGCAAACAAACCGCGCCGCGCCGCGCGACAACTCGACTGATTGATCTGAAAATGCGCCAACCAATGATCCATGACGTTTATTTGGCCTGCGTTTTAATGCATGTTGGCGCATGAAACCGGTAATAATAGCGAATTGTAATACTTTGGAAATTTTAGTTTTAAGTCATTTTGTATTGTTTGTTTGCGTTTTGCTCACAAAGGACTGTAAACGTTACAATTTTTTCTTTATGGCCTTATTTTATGTTCCTTTTTCTTAACAGCTAGCTTTTATAATATAGTACGATACTTTTAAAAGTTTTATTAGAATCATACGTACTCCGAGTACACTATATGTGTATATCTTCCTATAGTCTGATTCAAAAGTAATACGGCCGTGTTAATTAGCAGGAGTGTTGCAATATTTTGTCTGAGTAAGGCAATAAGAAAATGGTACACCCTAGCTGGAGAAGGGGCCTATCATGCCAGGTTTAAGAGCCTGCTCAGTTTAACCCTAAGTCAAGCTAGATTCACTTGGCATATTGATGTAGTCTCTAGGGTTTTCCGTACAACCCCCTACGGGGGCGCTGTTATCGTGCTCTAGTCGATCTTTGTATTCTATCACGGAGGCAGTACATAGACCTTTAAAATACTTCGTCGATTCTAAAGAACATATATTTAGATTGATTAGAGCCATTGTTATTTTATATTTACGACTTCTTTAATCTATCCTAATACCGTTTACAAAACTCTGTATAGCTTAATGTTGTCCGCAAAATTTTTAACACGGCATGATTGGTAAGACCTTCGTTTGAAAACGACCAATCCCATAAACAACTTGGCAACTTGCCAAACTATCGCAAGTCGGTAGTTTTCTCTTTTTAAGATAAAACATTTCTTTTGTTTAGTAAGGTTTGTGTTTGATTGTGCCTATCATTAGGTCTCTCTGAATTCTATAACACAATCTTTTAAGATAATTTTTCCTTTGACAAGTCTAAACCAGCCCATTTCAATCAAATTACGCTCTTGTAAATGATTTTTAACACAAAACACAATTGATTACGAAGAAAACGGCATGAATATAATGTAATTTTGAACTAGTTTGAGGTTTTCAGATGGCCAATGGTGCCATTTTGACGCTAATTGGCAAGTATAATCCCAGCGTGGGGATCGAGTTAGCGGGGACTAATCCCGCGACGTTGCAAAAGTCGTGTCCTGTTAGACCGACCTTTGAATTTGAGGCAGTTTTATCGTAGCAGTCAGTTTGCAATAAAACGATTGCGGGATATTAGGCTGTTGCCGTAGCATAGAATCGCCCGGTGGGTGGCCGGGTAGTTTTAGCCATCCCGGGCAATAATTTTCAACTGCTCAGTCAGGCAAAAACTGAATTTCATATTTGAATTACAGGGTTTTTTTTCTATTTCTGCCCGCTGCGTGGGGTATTTTGGCTAGTTTTTTGCGACTCCAACCCGCTAACCCACTAAAATACCGTAACCCTCCAGATAAGCAACATTTACATGAATTTAAACACAAAAACAACGCGCCAATCGTGTTTAAAGCCGCTTAGGAGCGGCGACGAACTGGCAGAATACGCGCTATTTGCAACAGCAAATCAGACAAATGGCCAGTGGATCGGCCTGACGAGCACTACGTTTTAAATTCTTTAATTTCGTAATCTTTCGAAGTTAAAACTAACAGAACAATCCATTCAAGTTCCGTTTAATTTTTCCTTAAAAAATTGAAACTAATTTTTGCAAATTTCGAAAAAAGTGGGGCTCAAAGCAGGATTAACTGTAAATCCGACCGGACCGTCCCGGCCCGGCCCGGCCTGACCTCCAAAATCTCAGGCGAGGCCTGGCTGGGCCGGTAACCTTCTCTGGCTCGAAGGGAATTGACTTGTTGACCACCAGCCGGGCCCGGCCCGAATGAGAACTCTAAGTTCTAGACTTTAAAGCGAACATCCTTAAAAATTCAGAAAAGTTTTTAATTATCCCCACAGTTAGTTGACTCCGTTACTCATAATTTCTTTCTGTCATCACGAGTTTCCATTAACTCGTTGTTTTTCTTTGCTCTGAGTAGTTGGTGGTTGTCTCTAATAGCCTTTTAGACCTTTAATTGAGTCACAGGCCGCTTTATCATTGGGGCGCACTCTTCTATTCCACGGCATCTTGTACGGTCCGGGTCAACCCAATCACGAACTATAAGAGTTTTAAGCGATTAGCTGAAGCAAAGCAGCTACAGACCCGCTCTTACATCTTCCAGATTAGCTAGAATTAGTACAGTTTTCGTAGAAAAGGGTGACTTGAAAAAAAAACTGAGTATTTGAAATTTTTTTTTTATATATTTGGATTCAAGTGTAAATATTAACCTTTGCCGTTGCGTTTTGCTTACTTTTGGAAGTTGCTGCCCCAAACGGGTAAGCTCTACGGCCATTTAAATAGGACTAAAACGCTCAATCTGTACTCGTACGTATATAGTCAACGGAATTTTTTTGCTTGCAAATGAAAATGATAGACGGCCCCATGGGTACGAAACATACGCTGTACATTTATAGAAGACGAAAATGAGTTGCTTTCATTCAATCTGCCTTTTTCTAAAAATTTACTTTTGTTGGTATGATCTTTGCATGCTAATTCACGTATTTGGAGCAAAAAAAACAATTTTTATAAAAATGCAATTAGAAAAATCTATTCGAAGATATTCGAATACTTTCCGAATTTCCATTAATTGCGCCCCAGCGTAACTTTCGCAGCCATCTATTTGCAAGTAATATCTTCGCCTACTATATCACTGCTGACTTTTAGAAGCTCGTTCTTGCTTACGAACCCAGCGGCCCAGTGGCTAGAAGCCTCGCCTCATAAACTGGACGAAAAGGTATATTGATAAGAATTTTAGAAAATCTTGAGAATCTTATCCGGATGGGGGGGGGGGGGGGGG